>JAFFST010041553.1:24982-38964 GCA_022414735.1 Noturus placidus | reverse complement strand
CACACACACACACACACACCCAGGATTTTATCACCCTAGTGTGAAGAACACACTTCAGCATTCGTTACAGTGGAATTGAGTTGTAATAATATCTCCACACACTCTTTCTCAGTGGTTCTATAACAACATCCAGGTATTAATATCACGTGTTGGTCATTTTCTTATTTCATAAGTAATAAACACTGTGTGTGTGTGTGTGTGTGTGTGTGTGTGTGTGTGTGTGTGTGTGTGTGTGTTTCAATAAAACACAGTTGTGTTATATTGATGAAGTTGTGTTACTCTGAAGCTGATTATTTTCCTCTAACAGCACGTCCCTGAGTGTTTTATTCCACAAGGCTCTGACACTGGAGACTCCTTCTGTAAGAAACGTTAAATTTACAGTAAACTCAGTAAAGTAAAGTCCGCTGTTCAATTCCCTGTTACTATAGAAACGATAACGCATCAGAACGAGGGTACTGATCTAAACCTCTTAAGGACAGGCTAGGGGAAGATGATGGATGAGAAAACCAGAAGATGGAGGAAAATACAGAACAAGAAGTGGGAGACGCTGAAAAGGATATTATGGGATGTCCTCAGAGGGAGTTCCTGTACTTGCGAGTGGTCGGTGATGTCATCCGTGCTTGTGGAAGCTTTTGTTCGACAGGTAACCCAATCTGATCAGACTGAGGTGATGAAAAGGTGTGTGTGTATGTGTGTGTGTGTGTGTGTGTGTGTGTGTGTGTATGTGTGTGTGTGTCCGATTCAGACAAATGTACCACACTTCCTTTGTCCTTCCCTTCATTCCTACTGAAATGAACTCTAACCATTCATTTATACGTATTTCTCCAAATTTGATCTACTTTATTCTTCTTGCTTTGTGTGTGTGTGTGTGTGTGTGTGTGTGTGTGTGTGTGTGTGTGTGTTTGTGTGCACGCACCACTGCCAAGTCAAATTTCTCCAAAATGACTCTCACTCGACCAATAAAACCCGTTCTGCTGTTATTGCTCATTACGTCTCTCGGCGCTGTGAGGGTTTTTTCCTCCACTGAGGTGAAGACTCAGAGATCAGCGAGAGTTCATCATCACAAATGTCGAGAAATAATCACACAATCCAGTCGGTGTGTGATTGGTTAAGCCATTGGTTAAAACACTGACTATTTAAGCCAGTTTAGACAGATGGGGCGGGGCTACAGTGAACACGCTGATATCTATGTCCAAGAGCCTGATGCTTTGTTCTGGTATAATTCAGACCCCCCACCACCACCACCACCACCACCACCACCTTCCCCAAACCAACACACACACATAGATAGATGAATAATTTGTAAAACCATAGGGGTTTTTTCTCTCTCTTTTTGCCTTAACTCACATGACAAGCACCATTTTGGACCAGTGAGTTGGCCCGGTTCAGATAAGACCCAGGAGACCAGGAGAGAACTCTGTGTTCGATTAGTTCCACAGCGCCGTGTTTGTCGTTTTTTCATTTTCGACCGTTCAGCCATGTTGGTGTGTTTTTCCTTCATTTCTCCTCATCTGTCGCTCAGTAAGCTGCTCTTAATGTCATTCCCGAATGTAATTGTGACATCACGATCACTGCGCTGGTGTGCATCGAAAACGCCGCTTCAAAATATTCACGTACTCGTGGACGAAGCCTCGGCTAGAGAAAACAACTACTGATTTTTTACAGAACAATGAACACACACACACACACACACACACACACATGTGCACACACACGTACACACACTAACATCTGTGAGTTTTAAACTGTTATTTCACACGCATCTCATGTTCATTTGTTTCTGAGAGAGACTCCGAAACCTCGCTCTCAAAACCAAAAATAAAGAGAATCTTCTGCAATGGAAATTCTTTGCTAAACTTTTGCCCCCCTGTTATATTTATTTATTTATTATTCTTTTTTTTTTTTTTACCTATGACCTCTGATCTACTGTATTTATGGGCGCTCGTTTTGGCTCAGAGCGCTGATGCTAACTGACAGATGGGGCGAGAAGGAGGAAGAAGATGAGTGATGAAATGAGTGGAACGGGGAAATGATGAATGGAGGTGAGGTGAAAGAGGGAGCAGAGGAGTTGGAGAGAAGACAGGTGGAGATGATGGAGGGGTGTGTGTGTGTGTGTGTGTGTGTGTGTGTGAGAGAGAGATGGTGAAGGTTATCAGGGTTACACTAACATCTGAGCTCAGCACTGTAATGACGGAACTGATTTATCCTCTGTGTGTGTGTGTGTGTGTGTGTGTGTGAGAGAGAGAGAGAGAGAGAGCTTTGAACATCTCACACACCTCTTTTCACTGTCTTTCTCCTCAAGGTGTTTTCATTTCTCCTAATTTTTCGTTTTGTCTCACAGCTCATTTGTGTGTGTGTTGGGGTGCCAGAGTATGGAGGTATGGAGTGTGTGGAAGAGTGAAGCTGGCACAGGAACTCGCCGCTGGACCGCTTTAACAGGAGAACCAGCAGAAATGTTTATCAGAGCGTCACACTGCGGAGTGGCAGCACTTCACAGAGCCAGAGTGTCCTCATCTCACTGGACCTCCAACACAGCTACACACATACACTCTCTCTCGTTCTCTCACTCTCTCTCTTCACTTTGTTTCGTCACCATCTACTTAAATAACATCATGTGACTCTCTCGAACTGGATTAGTTGATTTCCGTTTATATTTCTCCAGCGGTTCCTCGTGTCTATAAACCCGCAGCAGCGAGTTCTCACGGTGGATAAACGTATTCATCACATCAACAAATCTGTACCTGGTTCTGTGTCTGAAGGTGAAACCCAGCGCAAGCAATGCTCCACCCACTTGCTCTTATTTACCTGTCTTTACCCTTCGTGTCTATTTCCCGACTCCTCAATACCACTGCTTTATTACTTCTGCATACTTTTAAAGAGATGAATAAATGAATTCTGTAAACATGTAAATGGTGAGTTTCTCTAAGGAAGGTTATAATCTAATATTTCCTACTCTGATAAAACTAGGGTTAGGGTGATTATTTCAGGAGATTTTAGATTCATTTCGCTTCAACTTTATTTGGATTTATTCATCTGCCGAGCAAAAACGTTTGGATTTCATTTCGATTATACATTTTAAAAACTAAACAGGGAGAGAAAAAAAACCTCTCAGGATGAAATATTTGGAAGGAAATACAGATTTTTCCACCTGCTCCATCAGCTAGCTCGACTCTCTCATCACTGACTACGTTTACATGGACAGCAGTAATCTAGTTATTGACCTTACTCTGATGAAGATAATAATGTGATTAAAGTGTTTACATGAGTCGCTTTTAGAATACTCCTGTCATGTAGCCGTTTTACATGTTATGGATCATAATTAGATTAAGAGCCCGCGTCATTACGTCACCGCGCCACGCCGTCCGACGTCCCTCCAGAATTTCACGTATCAACATACAGTTTGTCTTCGTTATGGTACCGTATACAGTTTGGGGTGTTTTTATTTTTTATTTTTTTACAAACGCTTTAAGTGTAGTTAATTATTTATCATGTTATACGTGCTAATAAACAACTGCTTGAAGCCGTGGGCTGCGTCTCAAACCACGTACTCACGGTCTATACAGTAGCGGAGATGCATGTATTTTTCCCCACGACAGTCCTATAGTAGATAAGTGTGCGGTTTGGGACACAGCCACACTCTCTAGTTCGCCGTAAAATGTTGAGCGCTGCCGTGTGTGATCGTGTCCTGTCGCAAAATGCGGTGAAAACTCTCACACGACGTTCATCATGTGATTAAGGTGTTTACATGTCTGTAATACACGTCCATAATGCGATTAAAACAAGAGTACTCCACCTGTCTTAATTCCATTATTGTTTACTTCGAGTATGACCTTAATTAGATTAAAGTAATTAAGAATTGCTGTTTACATGGTAGTTTCTTAATCACAGTATTGTCATAATCGGGTTAATAGTGGATTATTGTTGTCCGTGTAAGCACACTGACTGACTGTAAGTGGGGGAAGAGAACCTCCTGAACTCTCTCAGGAAAGTTGAATTAATGAGTTTAATGAGTTTTGAATTCACCTGAGATATTATCATCTCACGGTGTGATTTTGTTGTAGATTGTGGTTTAAACTCCAGAGTTTGCTGGGAGGAAGTGTGAACGTTCAGAAGGAGAGTGAGGGAGTGATCTGAGGGATTTTCACAAAATGGCCGCCGCGCCTGTTTCCTGCAGAGCCGCTGTTCCTGAAGGTGTTTATCCGGCAGTGTTTGTGTGTGAGAAGGTTTTCTGCTTTGGTAGTGTGGAAGTCTTGGATGTTAAACATCTCTAAAGATCACAACAGCTCCACCAGTTTCCAAACTAAACCGTTTAGGACATATTAAGGTGAAACTCCACCCTGAAACACATTCATGTTTATATTGATCTAACTGGGATGTGTTTAGTGATGCTGGAGAGAATTTGTCGGTTGGTGCTGTTTTTTTCTTTATTCCTGTCAGACATTTAGCATTTTGCCCTGATGTCATGGCTAGTGTAGTTACGGTGTGTGCCCCCTGTTGGTGAATCCGTCATTTCCTGTAATCACTTTATTACAGTCTTGGAGATCTTCTGCTTCTTCAAAAGCTTCACGCTCCTGGTTTTTATTTGGACGCCTCAACACGTCTGTTTGGATTTCTTGGCTCACTTAAGCGAGGAAATTAGTCACATTATCATGTTATTCAGAAGACGCTTCTTCACGGCGAGTCGGACATCATGTCATGTTCTGATGCTCCACAGATTGGGAGAAGAACAAAATGAGAACCGCTCATGTGATGAAGATGAGGACTCTGGAGGGAGATGAAGAGGCTAGAGATTTCAGCAGTCGCATGCGTATCACATTGCTCAGTGCTATTATTTATTTAAAAGGGAACGCTAGGATTCAGGAGCATTACTAGGCCTAAAAACAGACGTCATCGTGTGTAGAAGAGACGCTGAGCCAAGATGCTAAAAGAAAACTGAATTTTATTTATTTATTTGTTTATTTATTTATTTTTAAAGAGAGGCTTTCTTTCAGTAGCATGGCAAGGCGTAGCTTCATACGATACCTTGACTTTAAGGGGATTTTCTGGATTTTTGACTGATTAAAGCAACCGAATACGATGTCTCTATCGATAATGACATGTGCCACCTCTCTTATCCCAGATGAAATGGGTTTATTTTGCACTAATCCCCATTATTTGGTGATACAAACAGCTGGCACTTGTTCATGCCGTGTCTGGTTTCACAGTAAAAACGGTAATCATGAGGAGCTTAATGCTGAAATACGACTGCTCCATTATTAAAAGAAAAAACTCCAACCAGATCCATTTTCAAAGCGCGTTAAGGCACTGGGTCTGGACATGAGACGGGACTAGCACTGTGGGCTTTGTGGAGGTTTGTGAGAAATATTAGTAGCACTGTTCTGGTTTGTTTAATTGGTGTTCATCACGCTGAGGTCCTTCACTTTCAGGTTGTTGTCCCCTGACTCTCATGGACTCGAGGTTCTCGTCCATACGCTAAAAAAAACGTTCGCTTTAAAGCCAAGATAAAGTTCTGCGATGTTCACAGCGGCGAGTATCAGTCACCGAGTATGTGGATTAGACTCCAGTTAAAATGGACTTCGGGTGAACCAATGAGCGTAGAAACCCAGTTGATTGGGATTCTAGATGGACTCTGAAGCTGAAGCTTGAGATGGATTTGAACATAGAACTCTGAAGTTTAAACCTGCAGTTGATTTGGATATTAGAGCCGTGGAAACTTGTCAGGTGTCTAAAACCTGAACCTGTGGATTTTGGAGCTCCAGTTTGGAGCAGACGTCAGACCTCCAGTTGATCAGATTTCTCTACTGGTGTCTGGATGGATTAGAGTTTTGATATCAGTGCTGCAGTGATGTTGGTTTGGCTGTGCTGATGTTAGTCAGCATGTTTTTACTCCACTCAACTTTTCCACTCGCAGATTCCCGATGACCGCCAGTCAGGGTGTGGAGACTCAAACACGCTCTTTTGTTGAGTGACTAACCACAAACGTCTGATTACCTACAGAAACCACGAGAGAGAGAGAGACACAGAGAGAGTGAGAGAGAGAGACAGAGAGAGAGAGACACACACACAGAAAGAGAGAGAGAGAGAGAGAGTCAGAGAGAGAGAGACACACACACAGAGAAAGAGAGAGAGACAGAAAGAGAGAGACAGAGGCAGGGAGAGAGACAGAGAGAGAGAGCGAGACAGAGAGAGAGAGGGAAAGACAGAGAGAGAGAGTGAGAGAGAGAGAGAGAGGGAGAGAGAGAGAGAGAGAGAGAGGGAGAGAGAGAGAGAGACAGAGAGAGAGAGAGAGACAGAGAGAGAGAGGGAGAGAGGGAGAGAGAGAGAGAGCGAGAGAGAGAGAGAGGGAGAGAGAGAGAGACAGAGAGAGAGAGAGAGACAGAGAGAGACACACACACAGAGAAAGAGAGAGAGACAGAGAGAGAGAGAGAGAGGGAGAGAGAGAACGAGACAGAGAGAGGGAGAGAGAGAGAGAGAGAGAGAGAGAGAGAGAGAGAGAGAGAGAGAGAGAGAGAGAGAGAGAGAGAGAGAGAGAGAGAGAGAGAGAGAGAGAGAGAGAGATGTGTAAATCCTACAGTGTGATTAAAGCTGAGATCTGTGTGATGGTGTTTATGTCTGTGCCGGAGTGGGTGGGCCAGTGGGTGGTCCTGATTTCCAAAGCAGTTTTAGCTTCTTCACGTTCCTCCTGATGGTGCTATCGACGGATAATGGAAAATGATCAAACATTTCCCAGGCACAACGAATGGTTTCAATGACTTTGTTTTTCCGTTTCTTCCAATTCGCTATCAACAGGATTTGCATGATGGATGTTCAACATAATCTACGTCGAATAATAACCAGATGTGCTGTTAGTAAACAGAGGAATTAAACGTAAACGTTGATGTGGTGAAGTTTTCTTTAAGGAGATGTTTCTTTGTTTAATATCTCCAGTAACTTTAAGCTTTCACAAAACATACAGACGACGCGTTCATGAGAGCTCTTCCGGAGAGCTGATCTCCGACGCCTCGAAGAAAGCCGTCCATGTGAAGTCCAGACAATCTGCCAGACTAAAGCATGGACTAGGTTTCCTACGAGAGGAAGGGGGCGTTCTCCGTCCCCCAGATGCCCAGATCAGTGATTCAGCCATCAAAAAGGAATCATGTTTGAAAGGTTTAAATGCTTGTTTGTATCTGCGTTGTTTAGAAGAAGCTGAGTGAAGTCTTCACTCCACTGTTCTGGCTCCCATCGGTTAATCTGGAAAATGGAGTGTGTAATTTTTTTGGAAAATGAGCCGGAATATACCGACCATGAGTTCCCTGTAAACAGAAATTTGTTTGTAAGCTTTGATTGGGGTTTTAGGAGACGTATTTTTTTTCCCCCCAGAAGCAGACATATTTCCTCTTATACAAACACACCATAAAACAAATATAAATATTTCAAATCAGGGTTTGGGTTGCTTGCATGAGTGACATCGGGCCTGGATGGGGTATTTTGGTGATGTTTTATGTCTCATGCCACGTTTGTGAGACTAAAGTATGAGTACGAACACAAAATAGTGTGAATTTTCAGCCGGGAGATCAGAAACACAGCGGCGGGTCTGTGCAAAGCTGGTTTGAGTCAGTGACTGACCCGCGGGTCGAGCTGTAGGATGAGTGAGCGTTCTGGGGATTTTGTGGTTTAAGTCTGAACAGTAGCACTTCACTTGCGTGAGCTCTCGCTCCTTGTTTGCGGACTTGGTGGTCCGTTTCTAGATCAGAGTCACGCCGTCTCCGGTCGGGTCAACACGAAACACCTTTTACCTCTGCGCTGTGTTCCCATGTGAGCGCTATTTCTCCTGAAATGTATGAAGGTGATCCCGACACGTAAGGTGATGAGTAGCGCCGATCCGAGCGGACCCTTCCAGGCCTGGAGTGTGTTAGGAGTGTGTTAAAATCCGCCATCTGCACCTCGTACCTGTCTTATCCCATCTCTCTGGCCTCGAGGACTCGTCTCGACGTGCAGCACGCGGTTAGATCTGAACCGGGTTTGGAACGCGACACGCTGAAAGACGGCATTGTTCGACGTTTTTACGGCACGATGTCGAAGGCCACGTCGTATAAACGTTGCGTTAAACCTTCAGCGAGTTGCCGAGCGGGTTTGGGTTACTGTCGGAACCGTACACAGCGCTGTAGGACGTCAGCGCAGTGACGGATGGGTTTAATCAATCCCTCTCGGTTCCCGTGTCTTTAATAAAGCCCGTCTTTCAGACGCACTTCAAAGCTGCACGACGGAAAGCCAGAGATATTGGAGTTGTAATATTTTACTCCTGTCTTACGTCTGCTTTATTTTCAGACTGCTGCGTATAAACCCCTGTTTTGTTTTCAGCTCCCACGGCGCTCATCCGCGCTGCCGAAACCAAAAACATAACCCCAGAGCACATTTTCTTTCATGGCGACTTTTTGTGGGTTTGAGTAGACGTCGTTCGTCACTATGTAGAGCTCACAAAGTGTCGCAAAGAATCTTCAAAATGGCGTCTGTGCCTATATAAGCTTCCTCAGCGAGTAATGGATCTACGCTTCCCGGTGTTTGCCTTCACATTACTGGATCATGAATATATTTCTAAAATAATTGCGTGGCACGTCCCGATCGACCCCGCAGCGCCGTAGAACTCCGAAATCTGATTGGCTCATTTATAACAGCAGAGTTATTCTAATATGTTATCGTTTCTATAGCAACAGCTCATTCACATGGGCGTGTTGTAAATGTAACATGTATGGAAGGAGTCTCCAGTGTCAGCGCTGTGTAACATGCAGGGGTGATGCTGTAGCTTGAAGTTGGTGAAGGGTCGACTGTTTATCGCTGTGATAACATAAGTGAGAACAGGAAGTAACGTTAAATGTAACTATAAATGGATAAAATGGTGTGTGTGTGTGTGTGTGTGTGTGTGTGTGTGTGAGATGATTTTAGATTAAATTGGTGGCCATACATTATCCGTGTAAGCATGTCTGAGCTGATTGACTGCATTTGTGTTTAATGGACTTTAAAGGTTAAAGGTCATAGCGGTGTTAAAGCAAGATATCGATGCTCGGAGTCTGAGGGTAGATCTATAAAGATCTGGTGCTTGGTTTCGGAGTTATTTGTGTAGAACCGAGTCATCAATCCCTGATATTATGGAGATAAAGCTTTGTTTCAGTACGACCCTTTCTTTGTTGTGTTCTTTCTTTATGGACCGAGCGCTCGAACGTGGCACTCGAAGCTTTCCTGCTTTTCGAAATAAGCCTGGAATGAATCAGTTCCAGAGTCTGACTCGCCGCACCATCATCCATCTTGTGTATCACAACAGAACGACTTTTTCACTTTCGTTTCTTCCATCGTTTGATGTCCTCCTAATTTATAGTTTCTGTTCGAAATAACCGTGTTCGCTGTCCGTTCGCTTTTCGTGACCTTTATGATGGACAATCCGGACGTTGTGCAACTCGCATTCAAGCGGCGCATCGCATCCACGGGGAGTTTACATCACCTCATGATGAAACGCGTTTCTCATTTTTAATGGATTCCAGTCCTTGAGAAACTGTCCGGCTGTGATGTGTCGTAGTAAACGCAGCTTTTAGGAAGGCCATCTTTTGACTGATGACCTTCGGGCCTGTGTGAGTAATAAGTGCTTTATGTTCAGAGCTTCACGATGCCGGGAGACGGATTCGGCTCCGGCCGACTGGAAGACGCTGGAGCACAGAGGGCTGTAGTAGCAGGATCGGGTGAAATGGGCTGAGAGGGAAATGGAGGAAAACCTCTTCAGGTTCGGATGTCTTATTAAACTCCTTCAAATGGTTTCTGTCACATTGGAGAGATTTTTAACCAAAAACGAACCTCAGGAGACGTCACGTTCCAGTTCTTCAGGCTGCTCGGTAAAGCAGGAAACCCCGTGAACGAAGGAAAGAAAGAAAGAAAGAAAGAAAGAAAGAAAGAAAGAAAGAAAGAATGACCGGGAAAGGAATAGTGAAGGTTGAGAGAGAAAGTCCTAAGAAAAGAGGAAAGGAAGAAGGGCGGCTGTGGCTCAGTCAGTAGAGCGGGTTGTCCATTAATCCACTAATCGTGAGGTTGGTGGTTCGAATCCCGGCCCGGGTGATCCCATGCCGAAGTGTCCTTGGGCAAGACACTGAACCCTAAGTTGCCCCCGATGGCAAGCTAGCACCTTGCATGCAGCTCTGCTACCATTGGTGTGTGAGTGTGTCTCATTTGTAAGTCGCTTTGGATAAAAGCGTCTGCTAAATGAATAAATGTAAATGTAAGAATGAAGGCAAGAAATAGAGTGGGTAGAAGGAACGAGGGAAAGGAAAATAGACCAGGGAAAGATGGAAAGAAACATGACATAAGGGGCATAAAAGAAGGCGCAAGATGAAGAATGAAAGAAAGAACGACCGGGAAAGGACTAGTGAAGGTTGAGAGAGTGAAAGACAACAAAAGAGTGGGGATAGAAGGAATGAAGGAGAGGGAAGTAGAAGGAAAGAATGATAGGGGAAAGACTGTAAAAGTATGATGGAGGAATGAAAGAAGGAACAACAAGAGAAAGAATGAAACATAAACATGAGGAAGAAATGAAGAAAGAAACAGAAGGATGGAAGGAAGCAGGAAAAACCTCGAATGAAGGAAAGAGAGAAAGAAAGAACGATCGGGAAAGGAATAGTGAAGGTCAAGAGAGAAAGACCTAACGAAAGACGAAAGGAAGAATGAAAGCAAGAAATAGAATGGGTAGAAGGAACAAGGGAAATGGATGGAAAGAATACGTGATGGGGCGGGTGAAAGAAGGAACAAGGAGAAAGAATGAACAATAAACCAGAGGAAGAAAAAAGAAAGATGAAAGAAAGACAGATGGAGAAAGGTTGAAACAGCGATTCTCCAGCACGCACTTACAGACGTTCCCGTCATGCTGTCAGTGTGGGGTTCTTTAGAACTTTTGGCTGAACCCCCGGTAATCAGCTGACGTCATTAACATCGCTGTTCGAGTCTCGGAGCGTCGCAGTGACACTGATCCTCTGATTTACTGCAGATTTACATCACTCTTCAACTCCACTTCATCACAATAATAACGCTTTACACGTGAGACTCGAAGAAACTGGAGACCTGAGGCCTAAACCTGAGATCCTCCTCAACGTGGAAGTGCCTCAACAATAAAGCGGTTCTCCACCTGCGAGCGCACCGGCTAAACAAAAGCGATTCCGAGCGTGAACTCGATACTGCGCTCGATAATAATAAGAAAGGCGAAGATCACGCTCACGCTTTTGTCCCGGCACGGATTACATGTGTTCCCCAAAGCAGGTGCTTCATCCTGACGTGACTTCAGGAAGGAAAGAGACGGCGTTCCCGAGTGGGTCGGGTTCCACCTCTGTACCGAGATGAATTGGACGATGCCGCTGGCGAGGATATCGTTTGTAAAGAATGACATCAACTGCGGTTCCGTGATTTCGTCTATCTTACGTTTATGTTTGGGAATGGAAGTTGAAACGAGACCGTCGGAGACGGCTCGCCTGCTAATTTTACACGTTCCTTTGGTTTCTGTGCTAATATTTATGTTGAGCAAAGAGTACAAGTGGTTAATGGCGTCATCGTGTTTCTCTCCCTCACGTTGTTTTGAGCTGGAAGCTGTTCGAGCACCACATGGTTTGGTTTAATGGAGGAAAATAAATCACGGTGGTAATAGAAGCGTGATTAAAAAGCTAAACCCACAGTGCCTCGCCCATCCTGGGATATCATATCGCCATGACGACAGCTGTAAATAACACCCTGTAGAGTTTGAGCAACAGGTTGCGTACTTTGGTGGGGTAAAAGAGGTGTTGGGAGCGGATATGCCGGATTACGCGAGGTGTATTCGGAGATTAGTTTAGGGTTGTTTTGAGGTCATTTGCGGTAGTGTGGAGTCACTGTGGTTCATCCAGGGTCGTTAGGGTAGTTTGGGGGTGATTGGAGGTGAGTTGTGCTTGTTGAATGGAGTCTGTGATGAGATTTGGGGATAGAATTAGTTCAGGGTAGTTTTAGGTTATGGTAGGTAATTTTTATGGTAGCCTGTTAAACATAAACATTGTTCGTAGTTTGGAATCACCTGAGTTTATAAAGGGTGATTGGCGGTAGTTTGAGGACAGTATGGTTCATTTAGGCTCGTTAAGGTAGTTTGGGGTAACTAGAGACGGTTTTTGAAGGAAGATATTTTGGGGAGGGATGGAGTCATTTGAGGACACTTGTAGGTAGTTTGTAATCACACGTGTCATTGTTAGCGGTAGTTTGGGGGTATTGGAGGTGGTCGGAGGTTTGGAGCGTTTGAGGGAATTATGGTGTACGGGTGTTTCAGGTGAGGTAGTTTGGGGCCGTAAGAGCTAATTTAAAGTAGTTTTGGGTTGTAAGGTGTAGTCCAATCAGTTTTAGTCACTGGCAGTGGGTAAGGTGATGAGTGTACTGTGGTCTTGTAGGGCTTTTTGTCTGGGGTAATTTGGGGCCACTGGGGTTTATTTCGGGTTGTTAGGGTAGTTTAGGGTTACTGGAGATTATGTCGGGTTGTTAGGGTAGTTTAGGGTTACTGGTGATTATGTCGGGTTGTTAGGGTAGTTTGGAGTGATCTGTGAAGAAATCTAGGGAGGTTTTGGAAATAGGTCAGGGTAGATTGTGGACATTTGTGGTGAGTTATTCATTAGAGGTCGTTTGGAGTCATGATGATCTGATGGTCTGGGGTCATGGGGTATTTTGGCATCACTGCCGGTAGATTAGGGGTTATTCAGGGAAGTTGTTGTACTCAGGGATTGTTGTGCAAATGTATGGGTTATTTTGAGGCTGTTAGGGTACCCAAGGTCTAGTTATTTATGGTAGTTTGGGTGTATTTGGGGTAATTTAAGTGCAGATTAAATTGTTCTAAGGCTGTTTGCAATAGCTTATGACAGTCCCACATTACCAGGGTATTACACTATGTCACTGTTGGGGTAGCAGGGAGCAGTCTAGGGTTATTAAGGGTGGTTTGGGAGTTGTTTTGTGACCAGTTGCTTTGCTTTACATGTTGTGTGCTGTTGTGTATCTTAGATTTGGTTTATTCAGAGTTTAGTGGAGTGAAGTTCAGGGTGATGACCTTGGTTGGGGTAGTTTTTGGAAGGTAGTTGTAGTTTGGAAAACTAGTTGGAAACATTGTGCTTGTTTGTAGACATCATTTTGGGGTCATGATCTCTAATGTAAAATATTGTGTGTGTGTGTGTGTGTGTGTGTGTGTGTGTGCTATTTTCAGTGTGTTGAAGGGAGCATTGTGTCATTGGGAGATTTTTGACAGCTCAGAACTGGAAAAACACAGCAGAACAGGTGTGTATGTGTGTGTGTGTGTGTGTGTGTGTGTGTGTGTGTGTGTGTGTGTGTGTGTGTGTGTGTGTGTGTTAGTTATAGCCTTCCTCAGACAGTTGGGCTTATTAAAGTTGAAACACACAGCTGTCATCCAGCACACATTGCGTGAGAGTGGACAGTATGACCTGTGTGTGTATGTGTAAGAGAAAAGTGTGTGTGAGAAAGACTAGAGAGTGTGTATACGTGTACGTGTGGACAGTGTGTGATAGTCAGTGTTTGATTCCACTTGTGAAGGCTTTAGAGCCGGATTCCAGAAAGTAGTGGATCTTGGGGTAATTAGAATCCTTAGGGTAATGATTATTCCACAGACATGAACCTCCAGAGCTCCGCCCCCACCTGAAGACCAACAGAGAAAGACCAGATATGACTCCTGAGGGAAATCGCTACAAATAGCAGAAATAACATTGACGTTCCACAACATAAAAGGTGTTTATTATACAAGTGCTTATTGCTTACTTACAGTATCTCACAAAAGTAAGTACACCCCTCACATGTTTGTAAATATTTGATTATATCTTGTCATGTGACAACACTGAAGAAATGACACTTTGCTACAATGTAAAGTAGTGAGTGTACAGCTTGTGTAACAGTGTAAATTTGCTGTCCCTTCAAAATAACTCAACACACACATTAATGTCTAAACTGCTGGCAACAAA
>JAFFST010041553.1:13133-24287 GCA_022414735.1 Noturus placidus | reverse complement strand
CTGGCAGCACTCATACGTCTATTTACCAAACACAACCTCTGGAGGCCTGTTCTGCGTGGAACCTGTCCTGTTAAACCGCTGTATGGTCTTGGCCACCGTGCTGCAGCTCAGTGTCAGGGTCTTGGCAATGTTCTTATCGCCTAGGCCATCTTTATGTAGATAAACAATTCCTTTTTTTCAGATCCTCAGAGAGTTCTTTGTCATGAGGTGCCATGTTGAACTTCCAGTGACCAGTAGGAGGGAGTGTGAGAGCGAGGACACTAAATTTAACACACCTGCTCCCCATTCACACATGAGACCTAGTAACACTAACAAGTCACATGACACCGAGGAGGGAAAATGGCTAATTGGGCCCAATTTGGACATTTTCACTTAGGGGTGTACTCACTTTTGTTGCCAGTGGTTTAGACATTAATGTCTGTGTGTTGCGTTATTTTGAGGGGACAGTAAATTTACACTGTTACACAAGCTGTACACTCACTACTTTACATTGTAGCAAAGTGTCATTTCTTCAGTGTTGTCACATGAAAAGATATAATCAAATATTTACAAAAAATTTTGTAATCTTTTGTGAGATACTGTATATCAGACTCAGGTGGGGGGCATGGCCTAGGAAGGTGGAGCTTGTAGTTCATGAATAATTTTATACAATTATATCATTTTCTAACTTGACAAAATGGAGTTCTTAACGCGAATAATGGTGTTTGAGGTCTCTCATTCTCTTTCTCACACAGACACACACATACACAAAATGTGCCCAATGCTAGCCTCACAACTTCTCTCTCTCTCATACTGTGTCTGTCTGTGTGTGTTGTTGCCAGTCAGTTTGCTTTGCCAAGCCCCCGTGTCTCTAATTCGGCATGTGCAAACATGACCCTGAGGTGTGTGTGTGTGTGTGTGTGTGTGTGTGTGTGGTTGGAGGGTCACTAACATCCAATGTGTGCATGTGGTAAGAGAGTATTTGCCAAAGAGGTCACCATGTGTGTGTGTGTGTGTGGTTTATGTTCTGGACACACCCTCAGGTTTTGGCTTGATGTGTGTGTGTTTGTGTGTGTGTGTGTGTGTGTGTATGTGTGTGTATGTGTATGTGTGTGTGTGTTTGTGTGGGTGTGTGTGTATAATGTTGGCAAAAAGAACGCCTTGAGCACATAATAAAGAAAGATGCCTATTTGTATTTACAGCACTAGACACACACACTGACACACACACACACACACACACACACACACACACACACACACAGTGTTGACGTGCATCAGGTCACGGGCGTCATCACGAGGTGCCACTTTTGGCACTTTTGCTCATATTTACAGTAAAACTTCATCACATGTTTAAAAACAGCTTCACACACAAACCCCTCCAAAAAACGACTTACAGTCGGCATCAAAATTTCCACTGTCTGTGTACAAGGTCACACACACACACACATTACAGAATACATGCATTCACAATTCAATACAGATTTATTTTTAGCATAAAGCTTTACATTAATCTTCCTGTGAAGGTCATTTCAGCCAGAGCGTGCCTACTTCTTTTGCTAGAGCACTGGAGCTACAAGGCTAATGTCGCTAACACGTAATGAACGTCTCACACTGACAACCTTAATCTCAATTTTAACGACGTCATTAAGATCTGTAAAGACATTTAAAAACTAAATGATGGTTTAAAGAGCAGTGAGAGTGTTTAATGTATTTATACAATCATTCACATTACCCCCAGATACAAATCTACCCTCGAACTCTGGGGAAGGGGCCTATGGGGCGGAGCTTTACAAGCGCAATTATGGTGGTCCAAGATGGCCGCTCACGTTAATAAGGTTCATGTGAAGTTTATAGCTGACATTTTGGGTGATACAGATGTAAATTACTCGTTAGCGTCGTTATTTTCTCCGCTCTAACAAAGCTGACTTGACACACTAAATATTACTGTTCCAGAATATTCCGTCCCAAGGGTTTCCCTATGGAACTGAGTGGGGGTTTTTCTCCGTCTTGCTGGAGGTCAAACAGGTTCCTCCGAAGACGGAAACAACCTCAGCACGAAGCCGCAGGCAAATATAACAACCTCGATGTTTCCAGAAGATCAGAGCAGGTAGCAGAGACACCATCGTGCTCCGACTTTAAATAGAAAAACAAACACCACCACCAACGTGACTGAAACACGGGTCACCAGGTTTAATCCCACCCAGTCAGATACTGTGTGTCTGTCAAGCTGTTACAGAGAATCCAAGTGTGACCCTGTCCAAGGAACTGGTTTAGGAACTGGTTTAAGAACTGGTTTAGGAAGTGATTTAGGAACTAGTTTTATAAGTGATTTAGGAACTGGTTTAGGAAGTGATTTAAGAAATGGTTTAGGAAGTGATTTAGGAACTGGTTTAGGAAGTGATTTAAGAGCTTGTTTAGGAAGTGATGTAGAAATTGGTTTAGGAAGTGATTTAGGAACTGGTTTAGAAATTGGTTTTGGAAGTGATCTAGGATGTGATTTAAGAACTGGTTTAGGAACTGTTTTAGAAACTGGTTTAGGAAGTGATTTAGGAACTGGTTTAGGAAGTAATTTAAGAACTGGTTTAGGAAGTGATTTAGGAACTGGTTTATGAAGTAATTTAAGAACTGGTTTAGAAAGTAATTTAAGAACTGGTTTAGGAAGTGATTTAGGAACTGGTTTATGAAGTAATTTAAGAACTGGTTTAGGAAGTGATTTAGGAACTGGTTTAGGAAGTAATTTAAGAACTGGTTTAGGAAGTAATTTAGGACATGATTTATGAACTGGTTTAGGAAGTGATTTATGAGCGGGTCTGGAAGTGATTTAGAAAGTGTGAACAAATACTTGGAAACCAAAACCACAGATAATGTTTCAGTGTTGTCCTGCACTCCAGTTGGCTGTCACCTCATCTGTTCTTTTCTCATTTGCAAGCCCACTCTTGTCTTATTATTTTGAAGAGAGAGAACACAGAGAGGGCTGGTGAGAGGAGCAACAACAGGAACTAGCTTGTGTTACAACATTAAGTGCAACTATTAACAGATAAAAAGCATGACGTGTCGTTTTTTAACGAATAAAACTTTGTTGGTAAATTGCTGTGGTGTAAGAGGAATAAAACCCTCGGGGACGTACTGTTAGCGAAAAAATAATCCACTTCATCACACCACTAATTCCCTACATAATCGCCATCACTGCTAGATATTTGTGGAACTTATTTAATGCTAAATGAGTGCTTTATTAAAGACAGACGCGCTTGGACGGTAAAATCCGATAAAGACAAACCAATATTAGATTAGATCTAGATTTTTCCAATAGAATAAAGTCATTAGTGACATTCTCAGTTTATTTCTTGGACTTCTTCCTGGTGATGTTTGGCTAGAAATGCACTTTCTGTATGGAATACATCAGAAACTTGAGATGGTAGATATTATTATCTATTCTGTAAAGGATGCTTGGTTAAGAATGAATTTCTACATTTCTGTTGCTTGTAAGAATAATAAAAGAGTTTGGACTGTTGTTAAGAGTAAAACAGTGGACTGGCCGTGCGGAATGTGTTTCACGGCACAGTGTGGTTTCTGCTTTTGCAGGAAATAACTTTGTTGCGATGGATCTGTCAGGTGTCCTGACTTTCTCCACATTTCCCTCTGGTCCTTCAGACGAGGGGCCCTTCTTTAATTTACTCTTCCTCTTTCTCTCTCTTCGTGTCTCGCTGCTCTCCTGAGAGCTCTACATGCAGTCTGCGACATTACTAGTAATGTTATCCAAGCCACACCGACACATTCCTGTAAAACAAAACAACCTGTAAAAAATTAAACCCCAGGAAATTTTTTGTTGTCAGGTGTGAGATGTTCCTTCACTCGTGTCGTTTTCCTCACAAACGCATTGCAACACATCTCGTTTTCATCTTTCTCTCTCTTTTCTCTGAATCTCTGTTTTTGTGTTTTACTCTCCATCTCTGAGAAAAAACAGTGAGATCAGCTAGCACCTGACAGCACCCGTGCAACAGGAAGTAGAGCAGGTCAGGCAAACGTCAGAGTCTGACCCCATAACGGCGCTGAGACAATCCAGACCTGCTGGTTAGGGAGAAGATTTGGGGGTTGGGGGGAACGACGACAAGATGTGTTCAGTGTCTGAGACTAATGTAGCTAACAAGCACTGGAAGTGTATGGCCTCCGATTTAGCGTGATCACATCAAAGTAGTGGCTGCACAGGCTAGCACATTGTGTCGGATGTCAACTAACGGACTGAACAGAGAAGCAGACAGTAAAGAAAAAGCTAAATATTTAAGATGAAGTGAATTCTACAGCTACACATGGTCTATGCTGGAGAAGACATTATTTAATTTTTTTTGCTTTAATGGATCGTTCGGTTTGATTTTTTGCTTTGATGTCAGTTTGTATAAAGTGTAGAGCTGTACACGAGACCAGATTCTTTAATCCCACTCTCACTCGCCCTTAAAGGAAATCCTTCAATAGTTAGCCCTTAAATAAAGGGGCGCTACCTCCCGCTACGTCTCACTACGTCCCGGTACAGCGTCTGTACGAAACACTACCACGGTAACACTGTAACACCCTGTAACACTAACACACGGTAACACTAACACACGGTAACACTGTAACACCCTGTAACACTAGCACACGGTAACACTAACACACGGTAACACTAACACACGGTAACATTAACACAAGGTAACACTATCACAGCAACACTAACACCCTGTAACACTAACACACGGTAACACTAACACAAGGTAACACTATCATGGTAACACTGTAACACCCTGTAACACTAACACACGGTAACACTAACACAAGGTAACACTATCACGGTAACACTGTAACACCCTGTAATACTAACACACGGTAACACTAACACACAGTAACACTAACACAAGGTAACACTGACACGGTAACCCTGTAACACTAACACACAGTAACACTGTAACACACGGTAATACTAACACACGGTAACACAAAAACAAGGTAACACTGTAACACAAGGTAATACTGCAACACACGGTAACACTGTAACACGTGGTAACACTGTAACATGCGGTAAGACTAACACACGGTAACACTATAACACACGGTAACACTGTAACACATGGTAACACTAACACATGGTAACACTGTAACATGCGATAACACTAACACACGGTAACACTAACACAAGGTAACACTATCACGGTAACACTGTAACACCCTGTAACACTAACACACGGTAACACTAACACACAGTAACACTGTAACACCCTGTAACACTAACACACGGTAACACTAACACAAGGTAACACTATCACGGTAACACTGTAACACCCTGTAATACTAACACACGGTAACACTAACACACAGTAACACTAACACAAGGTAACACTGACACGGTAACCCTGTAACACTAACACACAGTAACACTGTAACACACGGTAATACTAACACACGGTAACACAAAAACAAGGTAACACTGTAACACAAGGTAATACTGCAACACACGGTAACACTGTAACACGTGGTAACACTGTAACATGCGGTAAGACTAACACACGGTAACACTATAACACACGGTAACACTGTAACACATGGTAACACTAACACATGGTAACACTGTAACATGCGATAACACTAACACACGGTAACACTATAACACATGGTAACACTAACACACGGTAACACTGTAACACACGGTAACACTGTAACACATCGTAACACTAACACACGGTAACACTAAAACAAGGTAACACTGTAACACAAGGTAACACTAACACAAGGTAACACTAACACACGGTAACACTGTAACACACGGTAACACACGGTAACACTAACATGTGGTAGCACTGTAACATGCGGTAACACTGTAACACACGGTAACACTAACACGTGGTAACACTAACACGCGGTAACACTAACACACAGTAAAGCTATAACACATGGTAACACTAACACGCAGTAACACTAACACACGGTAACACTATAACACATGGTAACACTAACACACGGTAACACTGTAACACATGGTAACACTAACACACGGTAACACTGTAACACGTGGTAACACTAACACACGGTAACACTGTAACACGTGGTAACACTAACACACGGTAACACTGTAACACATGGTAACACTGTGATACACGGTAACACTAACACGCGGTAACACTAACACAAGGTAACACTAACACACGGTAACGCTAACACAAGGTAACACTAACACACGGTAACGCTAACACATGGTAACACTAACACAAGGTAACACTAAGACACGGTAACACTAAAACAAGGTAACACTAACACACGGTAACACTGTAACACATGGTAACACTAACACACAGTAACACTGTAACACACGGTAACACTATAACACATGGTAACACTAACACACAGTAACACTGTAACGCACGGTAACACTGTAACACATGGTAACACTAACACATTTTAACACTATAACACATGGTAACACTAACACACGGTAACACTGTAACACACAGTAACACTAACACACGGTAACACTAAAACAAGGCAACAGTGTAACACAAGGTAACACTAACACAAGGTAATACTGTAACACACGGTAACACTAACACACAGTAACACTGTAACACACGGTAACACTGTAACACATGGTAACACTAAAACATGGTAACACTATAACACATGGTAACACTAACACACTGTAACACTGTAACACACGGTAACACTAACACACGGTAACACTAAAACAAGGTAACACTGTAACACAAGGTAACACTAACACAAGGTAACACTGTAACACACGGTAACACTAACACGTTGTAACACGTAGTAACACTAACACACAGTAACACTATAACACATGGTAACACTAACACACGGTAACACTGTAACACACGGTAACACTAACACACTGTAACACTAAAACAAGGTAACACTGTAACACACTGTAACACTAACACATGGTAACACTAACACACGGTAACACTGTAACACACGGTAACACTAACACACGGTAACACTGTAACACACGGTAACACTAACACATGGTAACACTGTAGCATGTGGTGAAACTAACACACGGTAACACTATAACACAAGGTAACACTAACACAAGGTAACACTGTAACACACAGTAACACTGTAACACGCGGTAACACTAACACACAGCAACACTATAACACATGGTAACACTAACACACGGTAACACTGTAACACACTGTAACACTGTAACACGCGGTAACACTAACAGACGGTAACACTAAAACAAGGTAACACTGTAACACAAGGTAACACTAACACGCGGTAACACTGTAAGACATGGTAACACTAACACACTGTAACACTAACACACGGTAACACTATAACACATGGTAACACTAACACACGGTAACACTGTAACACACTGTAACACTGTAACACACTGTAACACTGTAACACGCGGTAACACTAACAGACGGTAACACTAAAACAAGGTAACACTGTAACACAAGGTAACACTAACACGCGGTAACACTGTAAGACATGGTAACACTAACACACTGTAACACTAACACACGGTAACACTATAACACATGGTAACACTAACACACGGTAACACTGTAACACACTGTAACACTGTAACACACTGTAACACTGTAACACGCGGTAACACTAACAGACGGTAACACTAAAACAAGGTAACACTGTAACACAAGGTAACAATAACACGCGGTAACACTGTAACACACAGTAACACTAACACACGGTAACACTAACACACGGTAACGCTAACACATGGTAACACTGTAACACACGGTAAAACTAACACACAGTAACACTAACACATGGTAACACTGTAACACAAGGTAACACTAACACACGGTAACACTGTAACACGCGGTAACACTAACACACAGTAACACTATAACACATGATAACACTAACACACGGCAACACTGTAACACACTGTAACACTGTAACACGCAGTAACACTAACACTCGGTAACACTAAAACAAGGTAACACTGTAACACAAGGTAACACTAACACAAGGTAACACTAACACACGGTAACACTGTAACACACGGTAACACTAAAACAAGGTAACACTGTAACACACTGTAACACTAACACATGGTAACACTAACACACGGTAACACTGTAACACACGGTAACACTAACACATGGTAACACTGTAACACAAGGTAACACTAACACACGGTAACACTGTAACACACGGTAACACTGTAACACACGGTAACACTAACACATGGTAACACTGTAACACGTGGTAACACTAACACACAGTAACACTATAACACAAGGTAACACTAACACAAGGTAACACTGTAACACACAGTAACACTGTAACACGCGGTAACACTAACACACAGTAACACTATAACACATGGTAACACTAACACACGGTAACACTGTAACACACTGTAACATTGTAGCATGCGGTAACACTAACACACGGTAACACTAAAACAAGGTAACACTGTAACACAAGGTAACACTGTAACACACGGTAACACTAACACACGGTAACACTGTAACACACGGTAACACTAACACACGGTAACACTGTAACACAAGGTAACACTAACACACGGTAACACTGTAACACAAGGTAACACTAACACACTGTAACACTGTAACACATGGTAACACTAACACACGGTAACACTGTAACACACGGTAACACTAACACGCGGTAACATTAACACACGGTAGCACTGTAACACATGGTAACACTAACACACAGTAACACTGTAACACACGGTAACACTAACACACGGTAACACTAAAACAAGGTAGCACTGTAACGCACGGTAACACTGTAACACACGGTAACACTGTAACACAAGGTAACACTAACACAAGGTAACACTGTAACACAAGGTAACACTAACACACGGTAACACTGTAACACATGGTAACACTAACACACGGTAACACTGTAACACATGGTAACACTAACACACAGTAACACTGTAACACACGGTAACACTAACACACGGTAACACTAAAACAAGGTAGCACTGTAACACACGGTAACACTGTAACACACGGTAACACTAACACGCGGTAACACTGTAACACAAGGTAACACTAACACAAGGTAACACTAACACACGGTAACGCTAACACACGGTAACACTAACACATGGTAACACTAACACAAGGTAACACTAACACACGGTAACGCTAACACATGGTAACACTAACACACGGTAACACTAAAACACGGTAACACTAACACGCAGTAACACTGTAACACAAGGTAACACTAACACAAGGTAACACTAACACACGGTAACGCTAACACATG
This sequence comes from Noturus placidus, assembly GCA_022414735.1. Lineage (NCBI taxonomy): Eukaryota > Metazoa > Chordata > Actinopteri > Siluriformes > Ictaluridae > Noturus > Noturus placidus. Next base: position 15,033 of record JAFFST010041553.1, on the reverse strand, counting down.
GTAACACTAACACATGGTAACACTAACACAAGGTAACGCTAACACACGGTAACGCTAACACATGGTAACACTAACACACGGTAACGCTAACACAAGGTAACACTAACACATGGTAACACTAACACAAGGTAACACTAACACATGGTAACACTAACACATGGTAACACTAACACAAGGTAACACTAACACACGGTAACGCTAACACATGGTAACACTAACACACGGTAACACTAACACAAGGTAACACTAACACACGGTAACACTGTAACACATGGTAACACTAACACAAGGTAACGCTAACACACGGTAACGCTAACACATGGTAACACTAACACACGGTAACGCTAACACAAGGTAACACTAACACACGGTAACGCTAACACAAGGTAACACTAACACACGGTAACGCTAACACATGGTAACACTAACACAAGGTAACACTAAGACACGGTAACGCTAACACACGGTAACACTAACACATGGTAACACTAACACAAGGTAACACTAACACATGGTAACACTAACACATGGTAACACTAAAACAAGGTAACACTAACACAAGGTAACACTAACACACGGTAACGCTAACACATGGTAACACTAACACAAGGTAACACTAACACACGGTAATGCTAACACATGGTAACACTAACACAAGGTAACACTAACACACGGTAACGCTAACACATGGTAACACTAACACACGGTAACACTAAAACAAGGTAACACTAACACAAGGTAACACTGTAACATGCGGTAACACTGTAGCACGCGGTAACACTAACACACGGTAACATTATAACACACGGTGACACTAACACACGGTAACACTGTAACACAAGGTAACACTAACACACGGTAACACACTACATGCTACTGTGGCTAGCACCGCCTGATTTAGCGCACACACCTCACTCATGTGAGGTTCAAGCTGCTAGACTGAGCATCCTGTTTCAGCGCTGAAGCTAAGTCAATGTACAGCTTCCATGTTCATATAGAAAAACTGAAGCCAAACATAATGTATGAAAGTTTTCAGTTCCACATTTGGTAGAAGTTGAAAGCGAGCCGAGAGGAACAGCAGGGTGTAAATCACACAGCAGTCTCTCGCTCACAGCTTCTGGACCAAGATGAATGAAGTCATTATTAATTACCTTACAAGAGCTTGAACACGGACATAAATAAAGACGGGGGAAAGACCACCATCCGTCTGTGTGTGTGTGCGTGTGTGTGTGCGTGTGTGTGTGTGTGTGTGTGTGTGTGTGTGTGTGTGTGTTTTCAGTGTCAACAGTGTTATATTATTGACTAATAATGAACAAACAGACCTTCTGCTCAGAGTGAAAAACAGCGAGGGAATGAAGATGTTTATTTTTATCTAAAGAGTGAATTTTATTACCTTTATTTTATTTTATTACCTTTCTTTCTTTCTTTCTTTCTTTCTTTCTTTCTGTCTTTCTTTCTTTCTTTCTTTCTTTCTATCCCCTGTTCTTTTTATATCTCACTTTTTTTTTGTTTTTGTTTTTTCATCCTATCCGCTGTTCCTTCTTTATCTATTACTTTGTTTTTTTCTTTCATGTCTTCCTTCACACACATTTCCTCTTCTTTCTTTATTTCCAACCTTCTGTCTGTCTTTCTGTCTTTCTTTCTTTCTTTCTTTCTGTCTTTCTTTCTTTCTTTCTTTCTTTCTTTCTTTCTTTCTTTCTTTCTTTCTTTCTTTCTTTCTTTCTTTCTTTCTGTCTTTCTTTCTTTCTTTCTTTCTTTTTTACTTTCTTTCTTTCTTTCTGTCTTTCTTTCTTCCTCTTACTCAATCTAAATAACTTCCTCTTACTCAATTCTGATAAAACGGAAATACTTCTGTTAGGATCACGTGTAGCTAGGAATATACTTTCTGATCACATGGTTT
>JAFFST010041552.1:0-25671 GCA_022414735.1 Noturus placidus | reverse complement strand
AAGTAAAGGTTGAGGTTACTGAGGTAAATGTTGAAGGTATTGAAGTAAAGGTTGAGGTTACTGAGGTAAATGTTGAAGGTATTGAAGTAAAGGTTGAGGTTACTGAGGTAAAGGTTGAAGGTATTGAAGTAAAGGTTGAGGTTACGGAGGTAAAGGTTGAAGGTATTGAAGTAAAGGTTGAGGTTACTGAGGTAAAGGTTGAAGGTATTGAAGTAAAGGTTGGGGTTACTGAGGTAAAGGTTGAAGGTATTGAAGTAAAGGTTGAGGTTACTGAGGTAAAGGTTGAAGGTATTGAAGTAAAGGTTGAGGTTACTGAGGTAAATGTTGAAGGTATTGAAGTAAAGGTTGAGGTTACTGAGGTAAAGGTTGAAGGTATTGAAATAAAGGTTGAGGTTACTGAGGTAAAGGTTGAAGGTATTGAAGTAAAGGTTGAGGTTACTGAGGTAAATGTTGAAGGTATTGAAGTAAAGATTGAGGTTACTGAGGTAAAGGTTGAAGGTATTGAAGTAAAGGTTGAGGTTACTGAGGTAAAGTTTAAGGTTAGCGAGGTAAAGTTGAAGGTTATTCAGGGCAAGATTGAAGTTGCCAAGGTAAAAGTTAGGATTAGCGAGGTAAAGATTAAGGCTAGTGAGGTAAAGTTGAAGGTTTCCGAGGTAAAAGATTAAATGACTGAGGTAAAGTTTAAGGTTAGCGAGGTAAAGATGAAGGTTACTGAGGTAAAAGATAAAGCTAAGTTTAAGGTTACTATGGTTAAGGTTATTGTTTCAGAAGCAAAAGAAACTGAGTTGAAAATTAAGGTTATTGTGGGAAAGGTTAATCTAAATAAATAGCCTGCCAAGACAGTAATACAACAACGCATGTTGTGTGTGTGTGTGTGTATGTGTGTGTGTGTGTGTGTGTGTGTGTTACCTGGTAGCAATTAAGCCCAGGCTCCCACAGGTCTGGTTGCCATGGCATTGGGAGTCACTGTGAAAGGTGATTATTTCATAGCTACCAGCCAAAAAGGACATGCGTGCACACACACACACACACACACACACACACACACACACACACACAAACCCCCACAATTTAACTTCCAGCATGGTTCATACTAATATTTAGAGTGTAACTGTTTCCCATCAGAACTGGTTACCATTATAGTTTACAGTATACTTGATCCCAAACCACATCACTACATACTAGATAGTATGTCAAAATAGAACATTAACAACATTAATGATTGTTTATATTTATAAGAGAAGGGGTTAAGCATGATAAACACTGCGTATGAATGGTACAGTCCGGGATGCGTCATTAATGAATGGAAGTTTAAATGTTGATGGTGTGTACTGGGAGCATCCCTGTATCTGTTCAATCCGTGGCCTGTCAGCACAACAGTGTTTGTGAAATGACACAAAATCCCAACACACTGTTGCTAAAAGCATAAAGATCATTTCTGCGTGAAACGTGTGATTTCATCATCAATAAATAAACAACAAATTCTATTTCAGCGGCCTTTAAACAGCTGTCACGTTCAGTAGACTAATATGTTTTGCTCATGCAGTGTTGGCTCGCTGAACGTATTTATTAGTATTTAAAAAGTAAATAAGATGTAGTATGAGCTTTTGGAAGTAGTCATGGGGAGAGAACGACAGAATGAGAGAGAGCGAGAGACTAATGAGCTGACAGAAGGACGGGGCGTTGTAGGTGTCACTCAAGTGTGTGTGTGTGTGTGTGTGTGTGTGTGTGTGTGTGTGTGTGTGTGTGTGCATTTCACTCTGTTTATGTGTGTGCCCATCCATGTCCTTGGAAAGGCACATGTTGCCTGACAAGGTGAGACACACACACACACACACACACACTCACACACCTGTGCTGCCCCTAGTAACCAGATGGAGGTTGACAGAGACATCTGCAATACCCAGAGGATGTAGATCTCTCTCTCTCCCTCTTACACACACACACACACACACACACACACACACATAAACACACACACACACACATAAACACACACACACACACACACATAGCCATATGGATTGTGCTGTACAGTATGGTAGCATGAGGCTGTGAATCACCAAGCACACACACACACACACACACACACTCAATTAGCACAGTGCCAGTGTTAAAGAGGTGTTCGTTGTTCAGTCTGGCACAGTGTTTGTTGGCAGACACACACACACACACACACACACACACACATAGACGCTCAGGTTAGTGGTGTAAAGTAGGTCAGCTTGCTTTGTAGGTGTGTGTGTGTGTGTGTGTGTGTGTGTGTGTGTGTGAGGTGGTTTTGGCTGCATGTTAGATTCGACAGCATGTTATCAAGCCAGCAGCTCATTTGGATTGTAGAAATTCCCTCTGTGTGTGTGTGTGTGTGTGTGTGTGTGCGTGTGGTCTCATTAGTACTATATGTAAATGAGTTGGCACAGGTCCAGAGGGTCGGAGCTGCAGCGGGTGAAATAAGGACGAGACACAGAGTAAAGCGTGTACTGTACGTATAGACGAACATCTGCGTGTGTTTTTTATATTAAAGAAGCTTCACTGAATTCTTCTTTTTATACGGAGCAGGTGTGAACATCTTCACATAAAATATCTGATATTTGGCTGGTCATATTTCTTTCAACAAAAACGAAGCTTTTATTTAGAAACCTGAAAAACCTTCCCTTGTCGCTCCGGGAGACGTTAGCCAATCGCGGAGGTCCGTTAGCTTGTGTGATGTTGTTTGAGCAGTAATTCGTAAAGATGTGGCGGCGTTACACATCAGAGGAAGGGTGATTTAACTCTCATCCGTCCGGATCGGCTAGCAGTTGTGGTTAGCGTTGGCGGTGATTAGCTCCCAAGTGGACGATAAAATTGCACTTATATAACGCTTTACACTGTGTCTCATTCACCCATTCACATACACACACACACACACACACACACTCACTCACACTCACACACCAATGGTAGCAGAGCTGCATGCAGGGCGCTAACTTGCCATCGGGGGCAACTTAGGGTTCAGTGTCTCTCCCAAGGACACTTCGGTATGTGGAGTCACATGGGCCGGGATTCGAACCACCAACCCTACGATTAGTGGATTAGTGGACAACCCGCTCTACCGACTGAGACACAGCCGCCCATGTGGTCTGAATGGGAGGGGCGTACTCTGTCTCCACTGTCAATCACGGTGACACTAGCCAAACACGGGAACCTGTGAGCTTGTGTATGTGGAAGAGGGCAGACTGCATCTGCCTCCGACCACCGACCAACTCACCCCGATGCTCCAGAGTTCCTGCCCCTCACGCTTCCTCGAGTCATTTAAAATGTCCTGATTGTTGATTAGCTTTTGGTTATTGTGTTAAACTCATATTACAGCTCATTTTTTATTGTTGCTTTTCTTGCTTTCATTTGCATAATGAACTGGGTAGAGCACAGGTACATGGCCTTGGAATACACACACACACACACACACACACGTCCCACAATGTCTTTTCCAATTAGAAAATATAGGAAATGGAGAGAAAGAGAAAGAAAGAACGACATGTTCATGTGTTGTTATAATTATGGGATTATTTGGTCCTTATAAAACGCTTAAAATGTTTTGCACGCTTTCAAAATGACTTATTTATTACCTCGCTTCTCTCTCTCTCACACTCTCGCTCTCTCTCTCACACACACACACACACACACACACACACTTTCTCTGCAGGTGAGTGCATGCCAATGCTCTAACTTTCACTCCATCCATGCATCCCATCTCGCTCTTCTTTTCCTCCCGTTCTCTGCTGTGTGTGTGTGTGTGTGTGTGTGTGTGTGTCCATGCGTATAAGGGTCGTTGTGTCTCTCCTGTAGGCCAGAGAGGAGGAGGCCTCCACGCAGCACAGCAAAGACACGCCCAGACTTGTCCTCAAGACACACAGCGATGCGCTTGTAAGACATTTAAACACCACCAGTGCGGAGTGTGTTAGACAGGAAGTGGACAGGAGATGTGATTTTGCCTGAAGTGTGTGTACGTGTGTTTCCATCCAAAACTTTACCTGTGTGCTTTTCCGTCATTAAAAAGAGCCCCACCCACCCACACACACACACACTGTTCCACTACCATATAAATACACACATGTGAGTGTCACTGCTTCATTTCGTGATAAAGGAGTCGCTACACACACTCGCACTTCCCCTCAGTTTTCTTTATCGCATCTACTTTTTATCCACACGCCATCTTCCACGTTTCAGACGTTTATTTACGTTCTTCTTCTTCTCCGCCACACAGGATTTCAGTTGTATAAAATGTATTATGGATGGAAACATCAGCAGCACGAACACTTAAAGGAATACTCCAGCGTTTTTCAGTGTAACCGTGTGATTACCATGGACAGAAATGAATACAATCAAATAAACATAAAAGATTACCTGGCATGCTGCAGTAGGAAAGTCATCAGTGCCGGGACGAGGTGATGAAGAGGAGTCGCTAAAGTGCCGCAGAGATTTAATAATTAATATAGCACTTTTTACAAATGAGACACACTCACACACCAATGGGAGCAGAGCTGCATGCAAGGTGCTAGCTTGCCATCGGGGGCAACTTAGGGTTCAGTGTCTTGCCCAAGGACACTTTGGCATGGGATCACCCGGGCCGGGATTCCAACCACCAACCCTACGATTAGTGGATTAGTGGACAACCCGCTCTACCCACTGAGACACAGCCGCCCGCTATTCTATTATTCTGCACTAGATAATAGAACACAGTACGAGTGGTAGATAAGCGGTTAAGGAAAACGCCCCGTAGGCGACAGGAATACAATGGAGTTTCTATGACCAAATTAATTAATTCATCCAACACAGGAGACTCTGTTGGGCAAACCCTGATAACGGTACTGAACTGATTCAAAAGACAGATGAAAGACAGGCCTACTTACCGAGATAACTCTATATCTACTTAGCCAGCGTCCCCCAAGTAAGAAAATAAATACATTTATTCATTTAGCAGACGCTTTTATCCAAAGCGACTTACAAATGAGACACACTCACACACCAATGGGAGCAGAGCTGCATGCAAGGTGCTAGCTTGCCATCGGGGGCAACTTAGGGTTCAGTGTCTTGCCCAAGGACACTTCGGCATGGGATCACCCGGGCCGGGATTCCAACCACCAACCCCACGATTAGTGGATTAGTGGACAACCCGCTCTACTCACTGAGATACAGACACGCCCTTTACAAATACATTCTGGTTGTGTTAAAGAAGGACCGGTAGTTTTTAACTAATACAAACAAATAAAGGGACGAAGAAAGAGAAACGAAACACACAAAACAACAAGAATGAACGAGAGAGAACTGGGAAGAAAGAACAAAAGAACAAAAGAAAAAGGAAAAATACGAATGAAGGAGAGTAATGAAAAGGAATAATACGAAAGATAGCAACGAAGAAATCAAAAAGCAGACAGGAGAGACAAAATGCTAAAGTTAGCGAAATAAAAGATCAAAGAAGGAGAATTGAAACAAAGAAACAATACAGAAATACAGATAACTAGAAAGAAAGACAAAATGAATAAAAAGGAGAAAATAAGAAAGAAAGAAATGTTACCCGAACCCTATGTTCTTATCATTAAGGGAAGATTTGCTGTACAATTTTATTTGAATGAAGGAAAGAAAACACAAAGACAATCCATCTGATCTGTGTAATGTTCACAAAACAAGCTCTCACGCACGTCCTAGCAGCTATAAACCTTCACTCCCTCGCCAGGTCATGTTATTTTTATTATTCTGGAGCGCGTAAAACTCCTCCGTCCCTGTAGACGTTAAATAGCGTTAAATGTTAAATCCACGTCCCCTCACGGAAAACTTCACCAAACCCACCATTACACACCTTTCTTAATCCCTTTCTCCCTGTGAGTGAGCTGTTGCTATAGAAACAATAACCTATTAGAACGCGCGCATTGATATACAGCTGTGATTGGCAGCTGCGCCACTGTCGGAGAAAATGAATCAACACCTTCTGACCAATCAGAATCCAGAACTCAACATCAACAGACACCTTTATTTTAAAGATTTTATTCAAATGTCCTACAGAAATGCAGTTTTACAGCCTTGTCCATGGTAATGTTACACACACACACACACACACACACACACACACACACACACACACACACACAGATGAGAGTGAAAAACTGAGTATTCCTTTCAAACTTGCAGAATCACATCTTCTTTAACATCACTCCATTTATTCATGTTTTATTTTAGCATTGTCATTCTGCATTGCATTGTACTGTATCAGACTGTGTGTGTGTGTGTGTGTGTGTGTGTGTGTGTGTGTGTGTGTGTGTCGTAATGGCTGACTCAGTCAGGGGTCAGAGGTGAAGGAGACGCGGGAGACGAGTTGAGATGTAAACCAGAGGCGCTAATGTCCGAGGTAATTACAGAAAGAGAAAAAGCACAAAGTAAATGACTGCAATTACAGAGAGGGAGGGGGGCGGGGGGGGGGTAAAATAGACAGTAAAAACGGAAAAATAGTAAGAGAGAGATGAAATGGGAATTAGAACAAAAGAAGGTGTAGGGATATAGAGATAATTGGAATGAACAGAGAGGAAAAAAGGATAGTGAAAGATAATAAGGAGGAAGAGAAGGGACGCACGAAAGGGAGATGGACATGAAAAAGTGGAGAAAAATAGGAAGAAAGAGAGAAGGAGGAAAAGTGAGGCACGATAGAGGAGGAAAGCAGGTAAAAGTGCGGGAGAACGAGAGTAGACAAAGTAAAAAGATAAAGATTGAGTGAGGAGAGAAAATAAAAGGAGGGATGGAGGGACAGAGAAAAGGGAGTGGAGATAAAAAGAGAGACGGAGACAACGGTAGAGACATGGACGAATGAGGCGGATAGAACGCTGGAGAAGGAGTTCAAATCGTCAAGGAGAACGAGGAAGGAAAAGGGGAAGGCGAGAAAAAGAGACCGGGATAGAAGGAGGAGAAGAAATAGAGACGAAAGGGGGGTCAAAATTAACGATGGAAAGGAGTGAGAGATATAAAGAGGGACGCGGAAAAGAGAAAAGGGGGAATAAGGATGGAGAAAAAGAGGAGGACAGAAAGTGGAGAAAAATGGATAGAGGAAAAGGGTGAAACAGAGAAAGAGGGAGGGGAAATGAGTCGGAGAAAGAAAGAAGGGGAAGTAGAGCGATGGAAGATGTGGGGACGGAGGAAATGAGAGGAAGAAAGGGAGAGAAAAACGAATAGAGAACGAAGAGAAAATGAAGATAGAAAGGAGCGAGTATGGGATACAGAATATAGAAGCATGGAGAGAAGAAAGGGAGTGAGAAAAGGAGAAGGAATGAGGAACGCAGTAGAGAGATAAGAAAGAGAGGAAGAATGTGAGCGAAAAAAGGGATAGAAGAAGAGAGAATGGAAGTGAAAGGGTAGAATAATGCATGAATGAAGGCAAAGTATAAAATAAGGAGGCTGAGAGAAAGAGAGGGAGAGAGAGAGAGAGAGAGAAAGAGAGAGAGATAGAAAGAGAGAGAGAGAGAGAGAGACTCCATTAGCGTAATGTGCAGTGAAATGTCCCGCTCAGAGCAGTGACTCGTTAAGTGCTCTCCATCTGTGCTGCTGTATAAACGAGGGGAAATTAACGCTTGTCTATAATTCAACACACACACACACATACACACACACACACACACACACACACTTCACTGCATCAAGACGGTTCACAAATGTTAGCCAAGTTGTGAACTGAAGTGACAAGATGATGTCATCAAACACAGACAGTCATGGTGGTACTTGAGAGGATTTTAGTCATACTCTAATGGCTAGCTAACCTGCTAATATGACAGGATTTCTGACAGGATTTGTCATAAATGTTTATAATCTTCAGCCTTAAGGCTATCAAGTTAGCAAATATGATCAAAGCGGAAAGGATTTTAAAGTTATGCTCATAAATGTCCATGAGTTTCACTTGTACCGCCAGCTAGCAAACAAATTTTAATCTGACAGGACCGTAAACGTTTATATTGTTGACTGCTAATGCTAGCTAGCTTTAGAATTGAGTGCTTGTATCATGTTCATCAATGTTTATAATTGTTTGTTTGTTTAACTGACAAGTCTTTACTTCTAAATGTAAACATAATCTTCATTCAGGGGATTGCTAACATGAACATGACAGAATTTCTAATGGAATTTTATTGGTGAGGCTAAACTAGCTAACTAATGCGCACTAACTTAACAGGATCTCTGAGAGGATTTTTATGTTGTTCATAAATGTTCATAATCCTCAGTGCTAAAGCTCTCCAGCTAGCTAGTATGAATTAACCTACCAGGATTTCTGAGGAAAATGTGAGTCAAATTCATCATTGTTCAGAATCCTCACTGCTGACGCTAGCTAGCTAGTCAATGTCCTCGCAGGGTTCCTGAAAGGATTTTTAGATCCGATTCATCATTGTTTATAGTCTTCATTGACGGTTTTAGCCAAAAAGCAAACATGTGCTAATATGTTAACTAGCTTTAAAGGACATTTAAATAAAAATGTATTATTGTTTACACTCTACATTGCTGAGGTAAGCCAGCAAGCTAACGTCTGCTAGCATGACTGGTTTTATTTATACATGTTAAATAAGCTAAAATAAAAGGATTTCTGACAGGAATCTTACGTCGAGATCTCCCTCATTCATTATCTTCACCGGTTGCGCAAGCTAACATCAGCTTACCTGACTGAATTCCTGACAGGATTTTTAAAATCAGAATCATCGCATTAGCCAGCAAGCTAGAGTGTGCTAACTTGACTGGTCATAAAGTTTCAGAATAATACTAGTTAACACATCCTAATCCTTGCTAGATAGCTAACACGAGCTAACCTGTCAGGATTTTAAAGAAGCCTTTCAAATAACTTTCAACCATTGTTCATTCTGTTCACTGCTAACGCTAGCTAGCCAGCGAAATGATACAGACTTTCTGACAGGATTGTAAATGATATATTTATGTTCATCGTATTTAAATCAAACACAAGATAGCTGGCTAACATGAATTAGCTTAACAGGATATCTAAGAAAGCAGAACTTGTATTTAAATACAATCGTAAAAGTACGTAGATTTATTTAAAGGCCATTTTTTTTGTCCGACAAACTACTAGAAAGGCAACATGGCACCCTGGCTGTGTGTTTAGTGATCTGTGTAGAGTGTTAGGAGTGTGTGTGTGTGTGTGTGTGTGTGTGTGTGTGTGTGTGTGAAGGCCTTGTGTTATTTTAATGTAGGTCAGGGCTGTCTCTATTGTGTATGTGTGTGTAAAAAAGAAAGAGAGTATATGTAAGGAAATATTCTTCACGTGTGTGTGTGTGTGTTGTGTGTGTGTGTGTGTGTGTGTGTGTGTGTGTGTGCTTGAGAGAGACAAGGAGAGGAAAAGACAGTGTATATGTCATTGTCATTGACTGAACCGACAGCTGATTAATCCGCTTATTACTTCCTGTGAGACTCGGATTGTTCGGTAATCATCTCGCTCGGCCCGCGGCAAATCTGCGAGTGCAATGCACCTGTCAACCTGAGCAGTTCTCATGAGGAGAGACAGACAGCAGACACACACACACATACACTCACAGGTCTTCTTTTCAGACATGTCCTTGTCACGTTCCGTTAGTGTCACCTTGAATACACATCTACTTGTTTTTTGTGTATTTATGCACACACACACACACACACACACACACACACAAATTGTTCCTTGAAGGGAAAACCTTTTAGTCAAGACTGTCTGTGTTTGACCCTGCAGCTCTGCAAGAGGCGACTGACTGTGACAAGCAGTGACTGTGTGTGTGTGTGTGTGTGTGTGTGTGTGTGTGTGTGTGTGTTTGTGTGAGTGTGAGAGAGAGAGGAGACAGAGAGAGAGAGAGAACTGTTGTGTGAAAGATGTTTCCCCACAACAGGAAGATGGACATTTGGTGTTTGGATGAAACAGATGAGCACTAATTTAAGCTGATGTTAAGATTTTATGGCTAAATGTTCATGTTTCTCAACCTAGAGTGTTTTTTGTTTTTTTTTTGCATACATTCACATACATACAAGTCTAAGTACTGAGCACAAGTCTTAAATGATTTATTCAGTAACTTTGTAGCACTTCCTGATGCTCTGCTAACCTTGCTGACCTCAAACATTTACATGTTGTATCTTGTGTGTGCTTTGTGTGTTCCAGGTGTGTGACTGGTGCAAGCACATCCGCCACACTAAAGAGTATCTGGACTTTGGCTCGGGTGAGAGGAGACTACAGTTTTGCAGCGCTAAGTGTCTCAACCAGTACAAGATGGACATCTTTTATAAAGAAACCCAGGCAGCTCTGCCTGGTGGACTGTGTAACCCCGTTTATCCGGCCGGAGACGGAAAAACGGAAGTAAACGCCGGGGTCCAACTTCTGACCCCTGAATCTTGGAACGCACCTTTGAGTGAACTAAGGCCCCGCAAGGCACCATCGCCAGGGGCGACAACATCTGGGGCTGGACACTCAGGATCAGCATCTGCATCACCCTCTGATTCCAGCGCCGCAGGTTCAGCGTCTTCATCATCATCATCTTTGGTTAAAATCCCAACGCCAAGGCCACATGAGAGTCCAACATTGCACCCACCACCACCACCCCTGCCACCACCCCCGACCCCTGGAATTCACCATCCAATGGGTGTGGTGCCCAATGGAAGTCCTCCAATGGTGATGACGCCCCGTGGTCCGGTGCCTCTGCCCTTCTTTATGGAACATCAGATGATGCAACAAATCCGGCCTCCCTTCCTACGTCCTCCTGGCCGCAACAGCCCCCTTCCTAATCCCATGATCCCTGGAATTGGGCCACCTCCTCCACCTCGGACCTTGGGTCCTCCGTCTAGTCCCATGCACCGACCCCTACTTTCACCCCATATCCACCATTCTTCATCCGCCACCTTGCCAGGTAACCCTCCCGGAATAATGCCCCCTCATCCAGGTACCCACATTCCTGGACTTCCCTTCCCTCCGTTTAACTTCATGCCACCTGGGCCCATTCCAGGTCCACCTATGATGAACTTTGGCATGCCGTCACTGGCGCCGTTAGTACCCCCTCCGATGCTCTTAGTGCCGTATCCCGTAATTGTGCCATTACCAGTGCCGATTCCCATCCCTATTCCTATCCCAATCAGTCCAAAGGCATCAGGCGATCGCTCCGGGAATGACGGGATGCTTCCGGACGTTTCTGGTGAGCACAGTGACTCACAGGACTCGTCCTTCTCTCCCAGTTCATCAAGAGGAGAAGGTGGATCTCATAAGCAAAATTCCTCCAGCTCAGACGTGCTTTCTCCAGGCATTCCCAGCCAGATGGAGCGGCACAGTATGAGCTTGATTAAAACAGAAAGCACTGGAAGTTTCACTTTATCACATCCAGGTTCTCCTACAGAAGCACCAGCAAACGGAATAATTGACTTGACGACAAACCGGCGCTCACGGCAGCAGCTAGTGATCCAGAGAGCCATGCCGTGCGTGCAGGTGAAGCCCGAGCCTGAATCAACCACAACCACTGGGCTTAGCGTGTCAAGAGTAGGTGAATGTGAAGTGAACGAGAGAGATTTCTGCAGCACAGGACCATTAGAGGACACACAGAAAGACAGAGGCACAGAGGTTAAAAGCCCACTGAACAACATAACTCTGCCTTGTGCTGACCCTTCATTCTGCAGTGCTACGCCTCTACTATCTCAACCAATCACGTGCAGCCTTTCTACCCCCCTGGCCAGCATCTCCGTGAAAAAGACAGAGCCAGGTACTGGTACGCCTTGTAATGTGATCGTCAACGGCAGCTGCAATATGCAGCCACTAGAACCCACAGTCCGGACACCCCCTCCAGAACAGCGCCCTTCTGTGGAAATGAACCGAAGGACAGCCACAATCTGTGATGAGCCAGCTGAGGGAGAGGACCTGAAGGAAAACAGTTGCTCAGCCATTGAGAGAACCTTATCCGAGCAGGCTGTAGCACCTGGGCGTGCCGGAGAGGAAAAGTCCCAAGAGGCAGAGGATGCTGCATCTGGAGCAGATCATGCATACGCCTTGCCCCTCATGCCTAAACCGGGCTGCGTCATTCAGCCTGTGCCAAAACCAGCAGATAAGACAGCGGCCATATTGCCGTGCGGCTTGGAAGCTCCGTTATCGGCAGCTGGGGCAGCAGACACGGAGCCGCCATTGAAAAGGAGGTGCTTGCGCATCCGCAATCAGAACAAGTGAAGAGTGAGAAAGCTAGCAGGTCAATCACTTCATATTTCTTGGTCGATTTTAATCTCGGGCTAACTTTTAACTTGTGTGGTAGAAAAGTAGAACGGTAGGAAGCCAAAAATGGCAACCAGGGGTCGATTGGAAAGGAAATAAGATGCACATTTCTAATTGTGCCAGTGTGGTTGGTCAGAATTTTCAGTTCAGTGCAAAAACTTTCATCGAAATTTCATCATTACCTTTGAACTTGGACATAGATTTGATATTGAAGGGGCTGCTGAATATTAGACTGTAAAATCCATTGTGTAATTCCTAGAATATGGTTTAATTTTCCTTTTTCTGCTCTCTCTCTCTCTCTCTCTCTCTCTCTCTGTCTGATAGACACTTACATCTCACCAAAGGGACAAGAGCGCAGCACTGCAGCAGATCCCACCAGTCCACCAACCAACATGTCAACACCTGCCTCTGCTCCTCCATAACCTTCTCTACAAGCTTGGTCATGTCTCGGATAGATAGATAAATTATTGCACTTCCCACCAACGTCATCCCGGAACAGACTGATCCTTCGGATTCCTTTGAGTGACGAATTTTTCGATTGACCTTTCAACTTCCGACTTTTCATGGTCCTCTGTTTGGTAATATTCCATCTACACGGACGAGTCTCCCTCTACAGGACTGGTGTAGCGCTGCAGTGCAAAGGATTGTAATGTACATAAAGAGGGCCAAAACATGGGTGATTACGCCAAAACAGCAATCATGAGAGGTCCAGTGGACTGCCAATGAAACATGCAAAAGATGGACAGGACCAGTTCCTGAACAGGCCCGGACGCGGGCCTTAAACATGGCCTTAAACGTGAGGCCTGCCACTCAGATGTGCCCACAGACGACAGACAAGTATTTTTTGTTTAGTTTCAGTGTTCAGACAAGACAAGTCTGTGTTTGTCAATATGAGGAGAAAGGGAAAGAGCTGGATCTCTGGGACGCCAGTGGTGTGACACTTTAGATGGATAGAGTGCCAAGAAAGTAATGAAAAAAGGTCACTGTGGTCACATCCTTTTGTGACATCTCGTTTTTTTTTTGTTGTTGTTGTTGTTTTTTTTTTTACTTCTTTCTTTGGCACCACCAGCAAAACACTGAAATGTTTCAACATGTCCGTTCCGGCCACCAGAATACTCCCCCTGCTGGACGAGCAAGAAACGGACATAGAATGAAAATGTAAAATAAAGAAATGATCGCAGTGCTAACGAAGATTAGTATTTATAGACAGTCTGGCAGATGCCAGTTATAGTGGTGTTTAAAAGGGAAGGATGTGCAATGGAAACACTCACTGACGCATGGACGACAGGGTAGAAACGTTCAACCAGGACTCTCGGCATCCAGCCTCCATCCTGAACCCGGAGATAAGCAGATCGATGTACATGCCAATCACAATTTTACAAATATCTGCATGAAATGAGACATGCATAGTGGTGCTCCAGGGTGTGCTGGAGTCCAGCATAGTGCTGATTTCTCTGTTAAACCTGATAATTGAGTTCAATTGGGTGTATTTTGTAACAGGGAATCAAAAAGCTGTGCCGGACTCTGGTTCTTCACCCTTCTATGGGAATAGCTCGGTAAATCATATCATTATTTATCTTAGCCAAACGAGTCCATGTGACTCCATCGGCCTGTTGCTGAAATCTAATATTCAGTTCAGTCACACCTCAATCGATAAGTCACCGGTTAAACCGTTCGGCGTGACGGCCTAGCAGAGGTCCGGGTTTACCGAGGTCTGTCTTTTTTGGTGTCACGTATAAGTTATTATCCTGTCATCGCTTACTCTCTGTTTTCTCGAGTGGCCATGATTGAGTTTGTTGATTTTTCCCATCCTAAGCAGACATTTTTGTTTTCCGGTTCCTCAGGTTGAGCACATTAGTGGATTGGACATGCTGTGGTTTGGTAGAAACAGACCAGCGGAGTTCAAATTTAAACTTACAACATGGCGATCTCTAGATCTGTAAGAGTGTAACTCAAAAGCCTGAACTGTGTGTGTGTGTGTGTGTATGTGTGTGTGTGTGTGTGTGAGAGGTTCAGGTCTTGCCAAGAACCTGAGGCATTTCAGTCCGTTTAGTTTTCCTAAGTCATTACGAAAGAAAAACATGGCTGACAAAAAAGGGAGCATGAAACGATGTGAGAACTCGCTGAGGAAATCGTATATCAAGGTCGTTCGCTCTGCGTTGTAACATCACACTAAAATATCATCTCCCAATTAGCCAAGAGCTCGGGTTCCTGAACCGGTTCGGTGTTTACGCTTCAGAGTTTCACTCTCTCTCAGCAGCGCAGTGTCGTCTTCTCTAAGTTCTCTGTTTGGTTTAATCCGAAATCTTTTTCAAGCACTTTTTTTTTTTTTCTTCATCCATTTTCTTTCTGTTCCTCCATCCGTACTTGTACGGTGAATGTAGAGTTGCACTGGCTTGTTCTTTTCTTTTTCTCTGAATTCTTTTTTTTTTTTCTTTTTTTCCACACACGTCTTCTGGTAGAACTGACCTTGTGGGGACCGAAAGGTTCTCATAAGCTTAATAATGATACTGAGGGTTCGTTTTGAGATAAAACTGAGACACAAATATACATCTCACAAGCCACACACACACACACACACACACATACGGAGTAGTTTCCAAACCACAGACCTTTTTACAGTCTCGATGCATTTCCCCTTTCGTAGGACAGAACTTTTTCTCCGGTCCTCATGAGTGGGATCTCTCCTACGCGGACCATTTTCACTACATAACTCGCAGAAGTTCTGAAAAAGACACACATTCATTATGAATCTGATTTTGAAAACAAGTTTTACTTTTCTTTTGACGTCATCGAAAGCGCTCCAACCGGCACACACTATTTACATATTTATATCCTTTATTTGTATTTTTTCTTTCCTGTTCTCATTCCGTACACCAAATCCATTACTGGGAAACATTTTAATAAACTGACTACAAAAAATGCACTTGACGTACACGCCCAAACACTCCAGCACCTCTCGGATAACGCTGAAAACTGAAATACTCTATATTTTCCATCCGACCCCATCTTGTTTGTGTGTGTGTGTGTGTGTGTGTGTGTGTGTGTGTGTGTGTGTGTGTGTGTGTATTTTATAATGGCGAGCGAGCACTCTGTCCTTGATCCGCAAGAACAGCAAGAAAATAAAAGGCTCCAAGGAAAGATTTGCTGCACTGTGGGCTGCTCGACAAATCCAAACAAACCAAAGTGTGTTACATAAGAAACCGCTTCTAAACACTTCTGTCCATTCTGTGGCTTTACGCTCCTAAACTACACCGTATTTAACACAGAATTCCCAAAACCCGTCACACTGAAATAAAAAAATAACAATACGGTTGTTTGGACAGCGTTTAGACCTATAAACGGTGCCAAGGGTTTCAAACCAGTGCGAATAAGCTCCCACGAAACAGAATTCTGTCTCGAATCTGAACGCATGTCTTACTGCTACAGTATCTTCGATCTCAGCCTTACAACCGTGGATCACTTCTGAACAGGTTAGTTCGCCACGGTAACACCGCACCAGTGACCCGTTCTTCGTACATGGGGACTAAATGAGCTGGATTGGATCGTCGTCGATTTTGACGTGATCCTGGATTTGTCTGTTGTTCGACGGACTGTCCGTCGTTATCGGATCTTGTTACCAAGACGACGAGCCTGTTTAGGTTGTTTGGATTTTGGCTACGGAAGAAAGTGCACCGAACGCTTACGCTTTCACTCGCTTTGACCAGAACAGAAGTGCAGTTAGAGAATCTGGTGCTTTTTTTTCCCCCATGGCAAACAAAATGAAATAAAAATCAGCAATGTTTACAAGAAGACATTGTAAACAACCAACAACCAAACGCGGACTCTTCCTGTAGCCCGAATTTAGCCAAATATGAAACCGTAATCTGAGCTGAAATACAATGAATTGTGTCACGGGAGTGACGTGCCATTTTAGACACTGTCTTTCTGTCCCTCCGTCCTTACTTCTACGATGAGCGTGCCGTTGCATTGGCTATTTATTTATTTATTTATTTTGGAACGGAGGTTGTCACACACACACGTTTTCTGGTAAAACTGAACTTGTGGGGACCAGAAGGTTCTCATAAGCACTGAGATCGCGGCAAGTGCCGTTTTTAGATTAGACACTAATGCGTCAAATAATTGATGCAACTTTTTATTATTAGACGAGTCCTATACTTGGCTTATCGTCGAGAAAATACGCTCGCTTAAACTGTTACCAAAAATGATGCATGCTATACAAAAGTTTCGGAACCGAGTTCACACAGAGGCCATTTTTTTTACCCAACTAATTGTGTTTAAAAGCCAGTCTCACACTGCGGGTGCCAGCGTGTCAGTCAGCAGGTGGAATAACATTTGGGTTTGAACTTTTCCCCAAATCGTTCATTTTGTAATCAGCCTGGTGATGTGCCACACATACCGTACGGCGAGTCAGTCACTTTACAGAGCAGATCTACCCTGTAAAGCTTTCACTGCGTCAAGGCATGTGCCGATAATCAGTTACACGATATATTACGATATTCAGAACATACAACCGATATGATCAGTCACAAAATGTCAGCATTGAAACATTAAAGCAACGAGTCATTAATAATACTCTGAGCCGTGATAAAAACGTTCGCCGGTTATCACGAAGGACACAATGTAATGTCGGCACATGCCTAATCACGTATCGGATGTCCTACTGAGGTTTTTTTTTGGTGTGTGAGTGTGAGAGAGCTCGGCATATTCGTACGGTTGGATGTGATTGCACTATAATGATTAATCAGGTCTGTTTTATCCTAAATTTATGGAGCATCATGGGTTCTGCAGGCCCGACGTCATACAATCGTTCTATTCGACCTCACCTAGAAATCACCAACAGCCAGAATTATGCAACGACCGATTCTTACTTACTTACAAATAAAATAAAAAAAAGTCAACAAATTGCGATTTTTAACCTCGTTCAAACTTTTCGCAGGTGAAAAAAAGCTGCCTTAACTGTCGCTTCTGCACTCCAGCAGTCTGATGTTAAAAATCGTCCACTTTGTAAAAAAAATAACAAGAAAAAAAAAAACAATATTAAAATAATCATGCTTGTGTTGATGTACATATCACTTTTTCTCTCTCCGTGACTCGCTTGTGACGGGTGTGACGAGTCGAGTCGACTCTTACGTGTATCCCATGAATCGATTTGCAAACGCGAGGCTAATCAAAAGACTTTTTTTTTTTTTTTCTTACACGCACCAAAAACGAACCCGTTCTGCTACAGTTTGTGGTTGTACGTTGTAGCTGCTCAGTAGCTCGAATCAAAAGCGTTTCGACTCTGCATTTCACATCATCTGCCCTCGTGTTCCCTCTGACCTTGTAAATGGTACTCGCAGAACATTTTATAGTATTATTTATTAACGACAAGTGTTTGCATTTGCAAATCAAGAAATAAAAAGAAGTAACGTGGCTCTTTGAACAGGGTAGCCTGAGGAGAGGCATTCAGCCCACGTTTATTCATTTCTTTTCTAAATGTAGAAAGGAAACCGCAGGAATAATAACGATAATGATCTTTTTGTCTTTTTATTATGAAATTGTTATAAAAAAAAATTTTTAAAAACAAACTTGTTGCCAAGATTGCTTTTAAAAACAAATGTATCTTTTTTTGTCTTGTAACAGTATTTGTTTTTTGAACCGAATAAATAGAGACAAACGCAGTTCTTTTTTCATCTCGCTCTGAAGTGTCCTTCATGTGTTTCTTTGGGTTTGGGTTTTTCTCCACTTGCTTGAATCTACAGAACACTGATTCCGTTTCCAGACGAGCCAGCTTTACGGTTCAGCTGGAACATCTGTGCGTTTCGACCTCATGCTACCGCGACGACACCAGGAAACTACGCTAAAGCAGTGGTGAGACCAAACATGAATACAAGTGGGAAAGCTAGGTCACTGAAGGGCACGCAACTTGTTTCTGAAAGCGGTTACCTCCATTTCATCGTACTTACTTTTAGCATTAAATAGTCGACAATTAAAGTGCATTCAAACTGTCGGGATTTTAATGATCAGTTCAAGCACGAGTACAAACCCAAAGGTTTAGCACCTAGCTAACTAGCAACTAGCCAGTGAGCCAACATGCAGAATATGTCAAATATGCTAATTTGAAACTTGTTTTCATTTGCAAAACTATCTGTATTTGAATGATTTATTTACACACACTATATGATAGATAAATATATTCATTAAAAAAAGGTTGTATATTTCCAGGAACTACACACAGCACTAAGTAATGCACTTTGTTGTTACCTTGGACAGTGAAGGGAGAAAAAATCAGCTACACGTAAACGCCAGGTTAAGCAAAAGAAATGTTGTAGCATGGAGGGTTTTTTTTTTTCTTTTTTTTTAAAAAAAGATATTACAAATAAATTGTCAAAATATAGTCTGAATATTGATGTAAAAATGTTTTTAAAGATCAAAGTGGATTCAAATTTGTAACAGCGTTAACGGTTCTGATTGGGCAAGTCATATATATTATACGAGTGGCCCGCGCAGACCACGACGATCTGCCCAGGTCTGCCGATCCTGGGCGAGCCCCGTCCGACAAGGCCCCTGTCGTCATCGTTGCAGTTGGGACCAGACCTCGACTTGCAAGGCCACTAGATCTGCGCCTACAATCACACCCACATTCACACACACTACGGACACTTTAGACACGCCAATCAGCCTACTATGCATGTCTTTGGACTGGGGGAGGAAACCGGAGTACCCGGAGGAAACCCCCGACGCACGTGGAGAACAAATAAACTCCGCACACGCACGAACCCCGGGCCCTGGAGGTGTGAGGCGAACGTGCTAACCCCTAAGCCCTAAAGGAGCTAAGTAGTGTGCTAACAATCTGAGTGGAAATATGCCAATTTGGAACACAGCCGATCGTAGGCAGTATTGCATTAGCAAGAGTGCTGTTATACTGAATATCAGCTGTCATTTGCCGCAGGGCGATATTCAGTATAACCGCACGACTGCGATGTTGCTTTCACACAAATAAATGTTTTATAAACGAAATAAAATCCATATAGATTCATATAGAGTAATTCATTGATTGATATAGAGATATAACTGACACGATGTGGCCAAATGTTCTGCTCTGCTAGTGCCCACAGAATCCGCTCTCACTTTATAGAACGTCGACTAGCTCGCTACCTAGCTCGCAATGATTTCGCAACGATTTATCCTTTTTTCCTATTTGTCTTTCCTATTTTAAGCCGAAAGTCATATTCCTGAAAAGTATCGTTTGCCATTCCCACTGTTGATGTCGCTATGCGCTACTGTTCGAACTACAGAGAGGAATTTCACGTAGCGAACACGGATGAGCGTAGTGATACGCAGTCTCAGTGTGGGTATCGGAAATCTAGGCACTCTTGGAATGCAGCTCGACGAATCGAATTAGTGGACCGGAACTACTGTGGAACTAATACTGCTGTATATTAAAAAGAACAACATATAAAACTAAGAATACAGTAGATTGTTTTCATTGCCTACCACACAAGCGTTTCAAGTAGCTAAACCTTCTTTATATATTTGAAGTAATGTATTTAAAAATATATATATTCATTGTAAAAAAAAGAAGAAGAAGTTCTATCCTATATTTCCTTCAACTAATACAAACACTGAGTAATTAGCTTTGTAGCTAACATGGAGCGTAAAGGAGGGATTTTACACTAATTACGCATAAATGCCAGGTTTAGCAAATGAAATGTTTCCTAGATGCGTGTGTTTTTGTTTTGTTTGTTTTTTGTTTTTTTTTTTTTAAATTATTTTTTAAATATAAATCGTCGAACTATTGTCTCTAAAATGAATTTACTGAGGTAAAAATGTCGTTAAAGCCAAAGTGGATTCAAATGCTAACAGTGTGAACGGTTCACATGGGTCGTGTAGAGGCAACCCCGAAGGTACTAGTGGCTAGTGTGCTAATATTTATATTGGAAACAAGCCAATTTGGAACACAGCTCAATACGTGAGCCTTTTCATATATATAAGAAATGTTGAAGATGTCAAACAGTGGTGTTGTTCGAATAACTAACACAAATAAAAAGTAAAGAAAAGAAACAAAAGGGAGGAATTCCACACACTTGGCAACCCGCCGAAGCAACGGATGCCGCGCTGGGTCAAAAAGCCCTTGCTGACGTCCGCGGAAGCGTTTTAAAACGCTTCCGCATATTTGCAGATCCGGTGCCGGGTGATATTTTATAGGAGTTTAATCGGTGTTTGCGCGTCCGTGTGGCCGAGCACCGGGACAGGATGGACGGCGACTTGCTCCTGCTGAATCTCGCCAATTTTAGCACGTTATTCGTGTGCATGGTGCTGAAACTGCCCCAGATTGTGGTGCTGATGAGGGCGAAGAAGACGACCGGAGTGAGTGTGAACAGCCTGCTGCTCGAGCTTACCGGGTAAAATCCCTTCATACTCTCACTCATACCTGTCCAAGGGCATTCACATGGGAATCGTGCATCATTAGGACCTTCTCACCATCACAGGCATCACTGACTGCATCCTTCTCATCTAACCCACAATACTGTACTGATTAAAGGAGCATTCATCATGATCATACTGACATCTCTGAGATGTGTTCAGTGGTCCTGCTGCTCATCTGGGACTCGGTGCTGTCATCCATCCAGCCATCCATCTGCAACCGCTTACTCCTTTATCAGGGTCACGGAGAACCTGGAGTTTATCCCAGGGAGCATCGGGTACAAGGCGGGGTACACCCTGGACAGGGTGCCAGTCCATCACAGGGCACAATCACATACACACTCACACACACACACATTCATACACTACGGACACTTTAGCCACGCCCATCAGTCCATGGATACCATGCATGTGTTTGGACTGGGGGAGGAAACCGGAGTACCCGGAGGAAACCCCCGACACACGGGGAGAACATGCAAACTCCACACACACATGGCCCTGGCGGGACTCGAACCCCGGACCCTGGAGGTGTGAGGCGGACGTGCTAACCACTAAGCCACCGTGCGCCCCCTCGGTGCTGTCATTTAGCCCTTATTTCGATGACAAGTCAGCCGCCGTGTCCCGCTCTGACGTCACGGCGGGAGGCGAACAAGTCAGCGGTCTTGATTGAAGTTTTGATCGTTGGACCGAACGTCAAAAGTCTCAGAATGCAGTGCGATTCAAGATACCGTGAAATACTGGTATGAAAGTTGAAGCTTTGGACTAAAGGACTAAAGCGCCGCTGCACTTTCAGCAGGCGTGGCATTGTGGGTAATGTAGGAAGCCGTTATCCGTTTCGAGTAACGACACAAACACAAAAACCCTCAGACATTCATCACAAAATGCCTCTACGACGCCACTGGAGATGGTCAAGTTGTACATATGCTAATGATTAGGAACCTGCCGCTTGCTGTGTTAGTCAGGTTTATCATTTCTTTGCCGACCCGTGGTTTGATCCGGAAGCCAGAAGTGCAAAGAAAAACACCACGGAACTTCCTGTTCTGGGCTTTCACTCAAGGTTTGCCATCCGGCCATGTACACCAAAATCCCCCACAAACACCAGATGCAGAGTTCTGGGTTCTGATTGGTCAGAAGGTTTTGATTTGAATTTTCGATAACCGCTCTGACAGTTTATGTTAACGCGCTCGTCCTGATACGTGATCGTTTCTATAGCAACAGCGTATTCACGGGAACTTGTACACGCCATTAGCAGATTGTGTGTGTAATGATCGATCTGGTGATTTTTAAAAATAAATATATTTTCCTGTAAGGAGGTGTTTATTTAACATTTATGCACCGAGTCTCTTTAGATGTTCCGGCAGCTTCCGGACCGAGGAGTTTACACTTTATCTTTTCAATAACATGACAGACTCTCTCTCTCTCTCTCTCTCTCTCTCTCTGTCTCTGTCTCTCTCTCTGTCTCTCTCTCTCTCTCTCTCTCTCTCTCCCTCTCTGTCTCTCTCTCTCTCTGTCTCTCTCTCTCTCTGTCTCTCTCTCTGTCTCTCTCTCTCTCTCTCTGTCTCTCTCTCTCTCTCTCTCTCTCTCTCTCTCTCTCTCTCTCTCTCTCTCTCTGTCTCTCTCACTCTCTCTCTCACTCTCTCCCTCTCTGTCTCTCTCTCTCTCTGTCTCTGTCTCTCTCTCTCTCTCTGTCTCTCTCTCTCTCTCTCTCTCTCTCTCTCTCTCTCTCTCTCTCTCTCTCTCTCTGTCTGTCTCTCTCTCTCTCTCTCTGTAGGTTTATAGTGTTTGTCTCCTATCAGATGTACTACGATTATCCTCCTCCTACGTACCTGGAGTATCCCATCCTCATCGCACAAGGTGAGAACGCAGACACGCGCTTTAATAAACGAGTTTTTATGACTAAAAGAAATACTTTCTGGGCTGTTTTGCATGTACTGAAGTGGAATTCTCTTTGTGTTTGTGTCGCAGATGTGATCCTGCTGATTCTCATCCTGCACTATAATAGAAACATGAAGCACAGTCTCCTCTATGCAGCTGTGTATCCTTAAACACACACACACACACACACACACACACACACACACTGCATGACCCCAGGTCATGCTAAGTGAGTAATAAATTAATAGCACGTTATACCGAAAAAGAAGCAACGTTTAATTAAAAGGTGAAGATTTCTCTCAGATGTCGTTCGCAGAATAGTCCTCCCCTCAAATATAAACATCGGCGTATGACCCTGGAATGAATGGGTGCTTTCAGCTCTCTGTACTCTCTGAACTGACCCTCCGGAAGCTCCGCCCCCTTCCCCTTTAATCTCGTATTAATTGCCATCATGCGCTGTACGGGTTCCACCGTATTGAGAAGAGTCACGTCCGGACGTAATGGAGGAAGACACACACCTCCGAAGCGTGAGATTTGTAACGGATCGTCGTTCCGATTAGCGCCGTCACGTGTTCTCGACGCTCTGTCGCTGCTTTGACTCTTTAACCGGACTTTGTCAGGTTTGTAGGCGGATGGAAACTGCTCACCGTGGAGAAATGGATCATCGACATGGCCATGGTGAGAACATCTGCTAGCATCTGTCCAGACCTGATGGACCTGATTTTCCCAAGACCTATATCAGTCTGTACAGGAAGTTACGATCAGCTCCAGAATTATTGGCGCCCTTGGTATATGTTGTGCGGGAAAAAAAGGTGGAGTTAATTAGCTTAATGTCAGACTGAGAATACGAGAGAAAATAAACTCCTTTATTATTTAACAAAACCAAAAAGCCGACCGCAGGTATTGGCACCCTAGATTCACCTGGTGAAGTACCAGGAGATTTTAACTGAAATTGTAGCTGCCTCTGCCAGGAGGTCACAACTGGATTTTTTCATAACCTTACCTATCGTTACCAAGGGTGCCGATAATTCTGCGCGTATAAGTTAGGTTGACTCTAACATGATTGTGAATACAGGCAGTTGTGACGAGTGAGATTTTCTTTTCGCTCTCACTGTGTGTGTGTGTGTGTTTGCAGAGTGTGTGTACGCTCATCAGTGCGAGCAGTAAACTCCTGCAGCTTCAGTGTCTGTGGAGATCCAAAGACTCGGCGCCGGTCAGCACTTTAACCTGGGCGTTAGCGTCGTACACGTGTCTGGGTGAGTCCGACGCTTCTCCGCCTATCATCGCTCATCCGTTTCTGATCTAAAAGTCTAATGTAAAAAGTGTCAAAGTGAATGGGAACAGTTCTGTGGAAAACTCTCTGACTGTATGAGCTTGTGCTTTATCCAGCGAGGATCTTCACTACGATGGTGACCACTGGAGACACGCAGGGTGAGTTGGACATTGTAAGGCTGCTCTCACGCTTGGTGGTTTTATATACGTTATAGAAATAAAGGGGGGCGGGGACATAACTCACTTGACACCTAACTTCTTAATAACGTTTCCTCCAAACTTCCTGAGTACCTCATTACATCCCATAATGTCATATAGTCAATTTTTACTGACTAATCTGTCAAGAACTTACAGCTTTATCATGCAATAAAAATTTTTTTCGTCAGTACAACACCAAATGTGAAAGCTATTATAATAATATATAATTAGTAACAAGTCTTTTCATGTCCTCTCGTCCTCCTCATCGTAGTTCTGATCCGCTTCGTGGCCATGACCGTTCTGAACATGTGGGTGACTGCCACGGTGATCTACTACAAACCCAGCGCCAAGAAACGTGACTGAGAGACTGAGTGACATCACTTCCTGTTACAGGAACATCGTTCGCTTGGGTTTGAAGTTAGAACGTGTGTGTGTGTGTGTGTGTGTGTGTGTGTGAGTGAATGAAATATATGCAGCGTACCAAGGACCGACACTCTTGACTGAACCACACACAGGATGGAGCTGATTGGTTAGTTCCGTTCCTGGTTTTTGTTATGAATAATATTTTATATAGTTACTGATCACCTTTAACGCTTCCTGACTCAGGGTTCCGGTTTATTCCGCTTTAGTATTGCCTTACAGCAGTGTTTGGACGAATGACACCCAGTAACACCTCTAATGTGTTAGCACACACTTCTGAAACATTCCCATTAGACCTTTTGGACCTTTCCTCAAACATGTGTAGGAATTTCTTTCATTTTTCTCAAGCTGTTCATCTTTACTAGCGTTATATTGGAAGCAGGAGGAGGACAGTGGACTTTTGTTAAAAGTATCTGGATCAAATTTCTATAAATTCACAGTGTTTACATATCGCAGTGTTATGTACTGAACTAGAATGAGTTTTATCTTCCAAACAGGGTCTTTATAAATAAACAAATGATTTATATGAAGAAGCCGTGGGTCATTCATTCAGTGTTTTATTCCTGTCCTTTCTCTTCTTGTGTGGTTTCACTTCTTCATAAACATGTAACTATGGGATGGACCGGGTTCTCCGTCTCCTGCTGAGCAGCAGCTGTCATTAACACGCAATTCCAACCCATACTCGCAATCATGCACTCAGGAGCTATCATGAATCAAACCCTGCATGCTCCCTCAGACATTAAGGTCATCCTCGACATCATCATCATCATCATCATCCTGGACCTCATCCAAAGTCCAATGCCGGTCTTCAAGACCCACATCCGGAAGTCTGAGAAGAAGAGTGCCATGCTTTAGCTTACAATTAGGGGTTTCAGTTGTACTGGTTATGTTATTGGTGGGGTTTGGGTTAGGATGATATGTGTGGGTGGGGTTTGGGTTAGGATGATATGTGTGGGTGGGGGTTTGGGTTAGGATGCGATGTGTGGGTGGGGTTTGGGTTAGGATGATATGTGTGGGTGGGGGTTTTGGTTAGGATGATATGCGTGGGTGGGGTTTTGGTTAGGATGATATGTGGGGGTTTGGGTTAGGATGATATGCGTGGGTGGGGTTTTGGTTAGGATGATATGTGTGGGTGGGGTTTTGGTTAGGATGATATGTGTGGGTGGGGTTGGGTTAGGATGATATGTGTGGGTGGGGTTTTGGTTAGGATGATATGTGTGGGTGGGGTTTGGGTTAGGATGATATGTGTGGGTGGGGTTTGGGTTAGGATGATATGC
>JAFFST010041550.1:3408-20345 GCA_022414735.1 Noturus placidus | reverse complement strand
GCAACTCTGCCATCATCCACTAACACTACAAATACAAACACTACTTCAGACAATACAAACGCAACACTGCCGTCATCCACTAACACCACAAATACAAACACTACTTCAGACAATACAAACGCAACACTGCCATCATCCACTAACACTACAAATACAAACACTACTTCAGACAATACAAACGCAACACTGCCATCATCCACGAACACTTCAAATACAAACACTAATTCAGACAATACAAAAGCAACACTGCCATCATCCACTAACACTACAAATACAAACACTAGTTCAAACAATACAAACTCAACACTGACATCATCCACTAACACTACAAATAAAAACACTAGTTCAAACAATACAAACGCAACACTGACATCATCCACTAACACTACAAATACAAACACCTCTTCAGACAATACAAACGCAACATTGCCATCATCCACTAACACCACAAATACAAACACCACTTCAGACAATATAAACGCAACACTGCCATCATCCACTAACACCACAAATACAAACACCACTTCAGACAATACAAACTCAACACTGACATCATCCGCTAACACTACAAATAAAAACACTAGTTCAAACAATACAAACTCAACACTGACATCATCCACTAACACTACAAATACAAACACTACTTCAGACAATACAAACGCAACACTGCCATCATCCACGAACACTTCAAATACAAACACTAATTCAGACAATACAAACGCAACACTGCCATCATCCACGAACACTACAAATACAAACGCTACTTCAGACAATACAAACGCAACACTGCCATCATCCACGAACACTACAAATCCAAACACCACTTCAGCCAATACAACCAGAACACTGCCATCATCCACGAACACTACAAATCCAAACACTAATTCAGACAATATAAACGCAACACTGCCATCACCCACTAACACTACAAATCCAAACACTAATTCAGACAATATAAATGCAACACTGCCATCATCCACTAACACTACAACTACAAACACCAATTTAGTTGCTCCAAACACCACATTATCTACAGAAATGTCAGTCTCATCTATAACAAACTTCACCACACCAAGTCCACTTAATGTTACACAAGCTATAACTAATACTACACTAGATATTTATTATAATTTTACATCAAATCCTCTAAATACCACAGCCAGCCCCAGCAATTACACCACTGCCACTGTCAACAACGTAACCTTGCTCAACACAATGCTTCCTAATACTACTCTAGCCAACAAGACACAATCTATAGAAATGAACACTACCAATACTACAACTACAACAGTAGAACCAAACAAGCTCACTGCGCAGACAGCAGTGAATAGTGCCAACACCACCATCTCCACCACCACCACCTCCACCTTCTCCACTACCACCACTAGGAGCAGCAATGGAACAAATATAGCAGGTTAGTCCACTGAGTTACTTCCAATCTGTTCTTCTGGAGTCTTACATTTTCCCCCACGAAATATGATTTAAACATTTTCATCATTGCTATAATAAATTAAGAATAATGTCTAAATACCATAGATAAATACCATGCATTTCACGGAATGGATTCTTATCACTAAGGGTCTTTAGTTACTGAACCTAGAAGATAATATACCTTTAAAATTCATACTATGGTACTTTTGTGGGTACCTTGGGTAACAAAAATGTACCTGCAAAGTATTTTTAATTTTTAATAAAGATTTCATCTTTGTATGGACCGTATAATTAAACACAAAGTTCGATTTTATTCCATGTTGCAGTTTTTTTTTCTATACAAATAATTCCTTCCACACGTTCATTTAGGGAAGTTTTCTAAATTCTTGAACACAATTTTAACCAGACAGAACCAATGGGTCATCGAAAATATAGCATTCAGCTAAGGTACTGTGAAAAAGTATTTGCCCCATCCAGATTTCTTCTGTTTTTGTGTATATCTCATAGTAGTTTTCAATAATTTTAGATCTTCAAACGAAATACAACCTAAAACAAAGGCAACACGAGTAAACACACAATACAGGGTTTTTTTTTCTTTGAAGCAAATAAATGACCCAACACCTACCATCCATGTGAAAAACTAATTGCCCCCTTAAATTTAAAATCTGTTTGTGCAACCTTTAGCACCAATAACTGCAACCAAATGCTTTCAATATTTGGAGATCAGTCGTTCACCTACTTCTTGGACTAGGACTTACTCTTGTCTTGCTGCGTAATCCAGTTGTGCTTGAGTTTCAACCTACAGACCGATGACCTCCTTTAGGATTTTCTGATAGAGAGGAGAATTCATGTTTCCATCAATTATTTCAAGTTGTCCAGTCCCTGAAGCAGTAAAGCATTCCCACACCATCACATTTCCTCCACCATGTTTCACCATAGGTATGACTTTTTTTTGTGGAATTCTGTATTTGGTTTACGCCAGATGTAACAGGACTCCTGTCTTCCAAACAGTTCCACTTTCGACTCATCAGTCCACAGGATATTCTCCCAAAAGGTTTGAGGATCATCAAGGTGTGTTTCGGCAAAATTCAGACAAGCCTTAATGTTCTTCTGGGTCAGCAGTGGTTTTCAGCTCACCACTCTTCCATGGAAGCCATTTTCCCCTAGTGTCTTTCTGATAGTGGAATCATGAACAGTGACCTTTATTGATGCAAGACAGGCCTGTTGTTCCTTTGATGTTGTCCTTGGCTCTTTTCTGACTTGTTGGATGAGTCGTTGCTGTGCTCTTGGAGGAATTTTGGAAGGTCTGACACTTCTGGGAAGGTTCACTACTGTGCCGAGTTTTTCCATTTGGAGATAACGGCTCTCACTGTGGTTCTTTGGAGTCCCAGAGCCTTTTAAATAGCTTTGCAACCCTTCCCAGACTGATGAACTTCAATCACCTTCTTCCTCATCATTTCTGGAATATATTTCTACTTTGGCGTAGTGTGTTACTGGATAAGACCTTTTAATCAAATTCCTGCTGTTGAAAAAGATGTGATTGAACAGAGTTTGCAGTAATCAGGCCTGGTTGTGTCGAGTCCAGCTAAACCCCATTATGAATGCAGTTTCATAGATTTGGGGAATTAGTAACTGTGGGGGCAAATACATTTTCACACAGGCCCGGTTGGTATTGAAGTAACTTTTTTGCCTTAAACAGTTTGCCTTAAATTTTATTTTAATTTCTAAAACAATTTTGTATGAGATATACATAAAAATAGAAGAAATCAGGGCGGCTGTGTCTCAGTGGGTAGAGCGGGTTGTCCACTAATCCACTAATCGTAGGGTTGGTGGTTGGAATCCCGGCCCGGGTGATCCCATGCCGAAGTGTCCTTGGGCAAGACACTGAACCCTAAGTTGCCCCCGATGGCAAGCTAGCACCTTGCATGCAGCTCTGCTACCATTGGTGTGTGAGTGTGTCTCATTTGTAAGTCGCTTTGGATAAAAGCGTCTGCTAAATGAATAAATGTAAATGTAAATGTAAATCAGGATGGGGCAAATAGTTTTTCACAGCTCTAAAAACTGGTTATAAAACAAACAGGAAAACGGCACCATTATGAAATCACATGCATGAGGCCCACTGCATCTATAAGCAGCTCTTTATATTATCGGTGTATTTAAACTAATGAACGCTATCTATAAGTCCTGTTAGGCCACAAATCTGAATAAAAGAAGCATTTCCATAGAAACCTCCACTGGCAATAAACCTCCACACCAACCTGTCACTTTAAAATGATAAATGGCCATCTCTTACCTCATGTTGCAGAGACCACAACAACAGTGAGCCCTCAGTCTGTGGCAGATCAGCTTCTCAACCAGTTACAGGATGTTTCGACCCTGAACGCCTCTCAAGTGCAGATCGTGGTCAACAAACTTGAAGATATTCTGTCAGCGCCAACCATCAGCATGGATTCGGGTCAGGCTGTTCTGTCTGTCGTTAACAGACTGATCGATGCTCCTCAAGCAGCTTTGGCCACCTCGTCCAACCGGTAAGACATGTCAGAAAGCTCCACATAAAACACAGGCGCTAGAGAGCAACGCAAATGACTAAGTAAAAATATATTTGAATTTGCGATGGATGGACGGATGGTGTAGTTTATGACTTCTTTCTTTCCAGCTTGATCAAGGTCGTGGATGAACTGGCGTTGAAACTGGTCATTCTGGACGACTCGGGAACATTAAAATTGTCATCTATTGCACTGACGGTGACAAAAATCGACGGAAGCAACTTTGCAGGAATGTCGTTCTCCATAAACAGCCCATTACCCATAGAGGTAAAGAGCGAGAGTTAGTTTGAATATCTAAAAGGCATGAGTCGTTGCATCATAACATTTAAAAACCAGTCATGTTCCAATATCCAGTGCAGGTTAAAGTCCATTTAACATTAATTATAAAATACTGAGTGATGAAGCGGGGCATAGTGGAGTGAACACAACAAGCTTGATTCATTTGTATAACAGCGTGTCCAAAAGTCTTTTATCCCTCTTCTATCTGGCCAATGCTAGCAATGTTTTATTCAATCAAAAATGATCAGTATATAGTTATATTTAATACTGTGGAATGTCCATAAAGCCAGTTAGTTCCTGTTCTCACTTACGTTATAGCAGCTATAAAGAGTTCTTTCCTAACCAGCCTATATATTTTTCTCTTTCTTAATGATTAAAAGAAAACAACAACAAAAAACCACACCTGAAGTTCAGCTTTACCTCTGAGTGTTTGTGGTTGTGTGCTTCATTCCAGGTGACAAGCCGGAGAAGGAGGTCTGTAGATAGTTCTTCTCCTACGGGTTCCATCACACTACCCGCCTCTCTGATGGACGGTCTCTCTACAGACCAGAAGAAACAGGCCTCCCGACTTCAGTTCACATTCTTCCAAAAGAGCACACTGTTTCACGTGAGGAATACTGCGAAAGAAACGTCCAATAGTCGCCATTTATACAAACAAGACCCATATCTTCTTTAACATATAGTATGTGTTGATCATTGCAGGAAAAATACATTAACCAGCAGCTGAACAGCTTCATCCTGGGGACGAGCACTGCTAACCTGTCCATCACAGGCCTGAAAGACAATGTGGAGTTCTCTCTGAAGAATACAACCCCAATAGTGGTACATATCCACTCACTCACTCACTCGTACAAAACATGGCACCTTTTACTGTTGGGTTTCTCATTTCTTTCCCTTCTCCTACAGGGACCTCTGACTTGTGTTTTCTGGGACTTTAACAAAAATGGTAAGATACCCGACCATCATTTAGGCCAGGCTTGTTACACTAAGGTCATTGAACTGTCAGGAAAACGGTACTTACTGTACCATTGCTTGTAAAGGTATGCTACATTCACTTCCAGGTGATAGATACATATTTAAAGTACTAGACGTATACAGTCATTATTCCACCTTAAAAAAAGAGACTGCATTCACTTTCCCAGGTGAAAACAGCAAGTAAGGATGAACAAGGGTACAAATTATGTCTCCTTGTGTGTACCAGATATACAGGCAATAGTACAGTTTATTACGTTTTCTCCTGAAAGTGAAATGCGCATTAACTTATATAATGTAATTTCATGTAATGTATTGTAGGCGGAGCCGGAGGTTGGAACACAAGCGGCTGTTTTCTCCTGAACAGCACAGATAGTGAGATGAAGTGCAGCTGCAATCACTTGACCAGCTTTGCAGTGCTAATGGTGAGCATCGATACGTGTCCAACCGAACGTCCCGTCTGATGGGACGATGCGATATGAATGTATATGGAGGAATTCATCATATAAATATGAATGCTTTCGGTCTTATTTGAGTTACACAATGACCAAATCAATAACTGTTTGGTATCTAGATGCAGTTGTTTTTTTTTTTTTTTCATTTGTAAAGGACATCTCCAGAGGTGGAGTTACTAACCAAGTTCAGGGAACCATCCTCACCTTCATCACTTACATTGGATGTGGGATTTCCGCCATCTTCCTTGCCATCACCCTCCTCACCTACCTGGCCTTTGAGTGAGTCCGACAAACCTTCCATATTGTCTTCAAACATAAAATGTTGCTGAGGACATGCTTCCTTTTTATTTACTCATCATCTTGTTTGTCTTTCCTCAGCAAACTCCGCAGAGACATTCCATCCAAGATCCTCATCCAGCTGTGCTTGGCGCTTTTCCTACTCAACATGGTCTTCCTAGTAGACTCATGGCTGGCGCTCTACACCAATGCCCCAGGCCTCTGCATCTCCACGGGCTTCTTCCTGCACTACTTCTTGCTCGCCTCCTTCACGTGGATGGGCCTGGAGGCCTTGCACCTCTACCTGAGTATCGTCATGGTCTTCAAAAACTTCATATCGCATTACATGCTGAAGCTCACTTTGGCGGGATGGGGTGAGTTCCTACTGAGAACCAGCTGTTGGAGATGCATTTGGACGCCGATTTGGCTTAGTAACAGCGTGTCTATGCATTTCAGGTATACCGTTAATCGTTGTCATCATTGTGATTTCGGTGGATAAACATAACTATGGCCTGCTTGCGTATGGACATTATGAGAATGGAAGCACAGATTATTTGTAAGTTGGAGCATTATGAAAAATCACTTCAACTTAATGCAGGCCGATACAGTTTTTAAAGCCTTTATGTGCTTGTTTTTCTTTGTAGCTGCTGGCTGACGAACAATATAGCGTTCCACGTGTCAGTGGTGGCCTTCTTCTGTGTGATCTTCGTGATCAATCTGATCATGTTTGGGGTGGTCATGGTACATCTGAGACGCATCAAACGGCAAAACCCCCAAAATAACCAATACCGCAAAGGGATCAAGGATCTATGCAGCATCGCCGGTCTGATCGTCTTACTCGGCCTCACCTGGGCATTTGCTTTTTTTAATGTTGGTACCATCAATTTAGCGTTCAATTACCTCTTCACCATCTTCAACTCCATCCAAGGTGAGAGCTATGAACATCTGGTACTTGTACGAGTCAGCACGTAAGAAGCATAACTTACTGTTTGTTCTATGTATTTCCAAAGGTCTTTTCATCTTCGTGTTTCACTGTGCGGTGAAAGAGAATGTGCGGAGACAATGGCGAACCTACCTGTGCTGTGGCAGGTTCAGACTAGCAGAAAACTCAGGTTGGACAACCTTTCACCAAAGCACTATGAAATGATATTTCCCTCCATCCTATGTTGTGTCTCAATCATCCATGCCGTGTGTGTGTGTGCAGATTGGAGCCGGGGAGCAACTCAAAACACCAAGAAGGGTTCAGTCACCACAGCCAACACGTCCCTTTCCTCTTTTAACCCTTCGATTCCTTCAAGGAACTCCTCGATGAGCAGTGACAGCTACAGCTTACCATCAGTCACCAATCGTCAGTTCTCCTGCAATCAAATATCAGCCAAAAGCACCTTACACCACAGCACTGTCTCGTTCCAGATTCTGATTCAGATTCATTCATTTAATTAATCGGATCGATGAATGCACTCGGTTCTAATACATAATCGTTTCCATATGAACAACCCATTCTCTGGGACTTTCATATCAGATGCTCTACAGCAGGGGTCTTTAACAGGGGGTCCGCGACCCCTAGGGGGTCTGCGGAGGTTTGGTACCAGTTTTATATAACACAATTTCATACAATATATATAATTAGGGGGTCCCCGCTCCATCTCGCCATCAGTTTGGGGGTCCTTGGCCTGGAAAACGTTGAAGACCCCTGCTGTACAGGTTTTTTAAAAGTTTTTTTGAATTGTAGGATTCTTTTGATATTCGGTGAGGCTTTCTTTAACGAGACGTCTCATTTATGGAAGGAGTCTCCAGTGTTTACCTGCAGTGGTAAAGCTGTCATTTTTCTGAAGAATCTCCAGGACAGCGGAGTTTATGCTTCGTGGTTTCTCAGTAACACAAGACGACTAGTTTTACTGTCTTATTAACTTCAAGAGAGAGAATAAAGAGAAGGCTGGTGAAGGAATTTCTAAACGAATAAAAGTTACACCTTGACGTTCTTTGATACGTCGCTGAGAACATGCTGTGGTATAAGGACGTTGTTATAGGACAGTAATCAACCGGAATTCCGCCGCTCTGGTGTTGATTACTTTCCTACGGCAGCATAACCTGGAGTGTGTTTATTTTGAACGTATTTGTACAGATTCTGTTCGGAATTCTGACACGTTTATTTGATCACACGTTGTTTATTTCCATTTTTCAGGCTCAGCAGTGAATGACAGTGTGTTCACGTCACTTGACGAGTCCAACAACCTCTTGAACGATGGCTTGTCTCGGCGCTCTGTACGCTGACGTGACAGCATTCACTCACTCTAGGATTCCAGGATGTATTCCCGTCCTGTTCCGTCTTCCCGGGAGAGCTTCTGGACGTACCACGACCCTGACCAGGATGAAATGGTTTAAACTGAAGGATGGAATAAATGTTTAACACAGGAACAGCACCTGAACCTGAGAGCGTTCAGAGTCCACCCTACCACCTCATACACTTATAGAACAATTATAATGGAGCGGTTAGAGACGCTACACCACGGATGGATTTAAAAAAAAGAAATAAAAATAAAAAAAGACAATGAAACCACCAGTTGGTGAGTTTCAGAATGAAAAAAAAACCCCTTGAGGACATCCTATGAAGAAAACATTTTTCAGAAAGCAGTATTATACATTACCTGCTACTGTATACATCATTTATAAAAGATCTGAGAGACTGAAATACTCTGTTCCTGTTCTGTTTAATGCTTTTATAAATGAGTCTTTAATGTCTTTAAAGAGGGGGTGATGTGTGTTAATAACGTGTTGGAGATTATTATTTATGGAAATTTAAAAATATATATTTGAATGTGTAAACTGGAGAAACACTCATGTTTGTTTATTGTATTAAATGAATAGTTAATCAGTTTGATTATGTATTGGAGGTAGTATGCCTTTCCTGATCGAACAGATCGATCTGTGATGGAACGGCATCCCATCCAGGATGTATTCCATCATCACGTGCGGCGTTCCTGGAACCGGCTCCAGATCCACCTTGACCCTGACCAACATTTAGCGCTTACTAAAGATAAAATCAATGGAAAAAAAAAATTTGATTACTGATGTTTACTCAACACCTAATTTGGTTCTTTTATGACGGAGTAATGTTACATTTTAATTCTATGATTATTCATGTTTAATATAATTTATTGAACTATATTGATAACGTGTGTAAGCTTTTCGGTCCTGAATTTCTCGTATTTTGGCTCTAAGATCAAAAGTCTGTGTATGACATATATTTATCAGGATTTCCCCGTCATATCTGGGAGAAATCATGTATGGCCTTAAAAGTTATTTTGACATATAAACGGTTTAACAGGACATCTGGGGTCATTTTGTTTTTGAGAAAACAGGCCGTGAAGATTTACATTTTGACTACCTTTGATTTCTTTCTTCTTTTTTTTTTTTTACTTGCACTATAATGCACTTTGAACTAAATTTTATATGTATTCATATTACTAAATAAAAGAATGTTATTATTATTATTAGTAGTAGTACTCGTAGTATTTTAATGCAATGTTTTTCAAAGTGGGGGCCGCGGCCACCTTGTGGGCCGCCAGGGGGCGCCATGGGGGCCTCAACAATATGGTGTGAATAATAAATTCTCACTCTCAGACACCAACACACACGCACACACACACACACACACACAATCAATTCCTAATGTAATGTAAATATGTAAGATGTAATTATTAATAAAAAGGGGGAAATATTCAGAAGTCTGTATTTTTAATGTGTTTTAAAGACATCTTGCAAAAGGGGGCGTCGGTCACATGTTAATGCCATTTGGGGGCCTCGCCCTGGAAAAGTTTGTGAACCCCTGTTTTAATGTATTTTATAAAGGTCGCCCCTGGTGGATAAATTAAGAAGTGCACAGAAATGAGAGGTCATTGTTTTTGTGCAATTTGTGGTTATTAAAATATTTTTTTACTTCTTTTAACCTTTGCATAAAATTTGTTTGAATATTTTTTTTTTAAATGTAATAGGTCCAATAATATTTACAAATAATATTTAAATGTCCTCAAAGTCCCACTTCAATTAAGACCAATTTTTAGAGAATATTCACTAATTATATGTTTATATATATATAATGCTTTGATAAACAAGGACTATGTTGCTTGATGTACATTAACAATCAACTGGAAACAGGAAACTGACTCCTGAAGATGTCAAAAAACTGAAAGTGCTAGTGACACTGGAGACTCCTTTAATAAACTTGTTTTTTAATCTGTTTATGTGGAAAGTTCGTTAATAGTCACTAGATTATTCTGACGTAAACCAGTCGTCATGATTCACGTTTGTGTGAAAAAAGTGTCCTGATCAGTTTCCCCGCTGATTCCGGGTTCTGTTTTAGGTTCAGGTGTAGATGCTCCAGTAGATGATGTTAAAGGTGATGTAAGCGAGAGGAAACAGGATCCTGGAGTACGAGTCGATCATGTAGCTGTTGCTCATGAGCAGCTGGAGATGGTGTTTCAGAGGCGGCGTTTTCCGCAGACGTGTACCCAGTGCAAGAGGAGCCTCGGGTACGATGGAGTTCTGCGAGGACATCGGAGGTTCCACGCCAAGGTCTGTCAGCTGAGGGAAAGTGCTGAGGTCAATGTCTGTGTCGTGGAAACAGCCGTCAAAGGCCATGGCCTGGGAAGTGTCAAATCTGGAGAGCTACGGGCAGGAAGGAGGTATGGTTACAAAAATTCCTAAGGATGTGATGTTCACACCTGCAGTGAGTTTAAAGGTTTAGAGGTTTTTTATTTTTACCACCAGAGGGCGACATTTCAATAGTTAAAAAGAAAATCATGCTCAACTGTAAATACATCTGATTATAGGCCTTTCACAAAGCCCCGCCCACTTACTATATTAACTTGTATGTAAGTTTGATCCTAGAGCCTTCACAAAGTCCCGCCCACTTACTGTAATAACTTGTAAATAGATCTGATCCAAGAGCCTTCACAAAGCCCCGCCCACTTACTGCATTAACTTGTAAGTAAATCTGATCCTAGAGCCTTCACAAAACCACGCCCACTTACTGAATTCACTCATAAATAACTCAATACATTTTAGCAAATCATCAGCTGAAGCATAAAGGAAGCTAATTAATATGCAACATTAAACTGCTAATGAATGTAAGAGGAGATCTTGACCTTTCCCTTCTTCATCTTCTTCATCTCTTCCACGGTCGTGAAGTAGTTGACAGCAGCGTACTCGATGACTGACAGGAAGACAAACAGGAAGCTGACCCACAGGTAGATATCCACCGCTTTTACATAGGACACCTGGGGCATGGACGCCGACACGCCCGTGATGATGGTCGACATGGTCAGGACGGTGGTGATTCCTGGATTGGAGCAAAAAAAAAAGATCTACGAAGGTCCAGTTCTATAAAATTCCTTACAACAGTAAACTTTTAAATGCTTAAACTTCATTTAGTGATTCATTTATGGCTATAAATAAGTGAATAAAAATCTATTTGAATTAGTTTAGTTATATATACTATACTATAGTTTACCTTCCTATTTTTTTTATACAATTATCGGTTCTGTTACAGAACTTGTCCAAGCACAGTTTCTCAAACGCTTAACTGGGTCCACATGCGGATCATCATCAGTGGGCGGAGCTATAAGAAGGTTAATGTAGTGGCTCGTTTGATTTGGTGTAAACTGTATTTTAGGAAGAATTAGTATGTCAGATTTCGGATTCAGTAGCCGCAGTGGGTTTAGTGTAAGCCACAGTATAATAATAAAGTGAGAGTGTGTGGTACCGAGTGAGACGCGAGCAGGCACGGCCCGTCTGTCGATCCAAAAGGACACCCAGGAGAGCACGACCATTAACATCGTCGGAAAGTAGGTCTGCAACATGAAGAAGAAAATGTGTCTCCTGAGGATGAAGTTGATGTAGAGTCTGTTGTACCAGCCTGAGAGGAGACGCAGACATAGCCGGCAGTTACTCAGCATTTTCCCCAAAGGAAACATGAGCAGGTCCCAAAAGGAAGATACGGAAAAAAAATGTAAAAACGTTACCGGTACTGCTGTAGAAAGCCAGGCCGCTGGAAGGGTTAAACTCCTCTATAAAGAACTGCGAGAGAACAATCTCATCGGTTCTCAGAGAGTCGTTTCCGTTCTTCCAGTACAGCATGAGGTCGTTTTCATTATACGCATCTGCGTCATAACAAATGAGGTAAAATGGTAAATGGCGCACTTATATAGTGCTTTTATCCAAACTGTGTCTCATTCACCCATTCACACACACACTCACACACCAATGGGAGCAGAGCTGACATACAAGGTGCTAGCTTGCCATCGGGGGCAACTTAGGGTTCAGTGTCTTGTCCAAGGACACTTCGGTATGTAGAGTCACATGGGCCGGGAATCAAACCGCCAACCCTACGATTAGTGGACAACCCGCTCTACCGACTGAGCCACAGCTGCCACTTTATTGGAGGTTTTATTCAGGTTTTAGAACATCTTATTAGAAATGACCAAAGGGACATTTAGGTATGGCGCTTGGAGAAAAGTATTTGAATATGAATATGGTGTATTTCATAAAATTACATTTGTGCCAATGTTAATTCTTTATTTGAACTTGTCCAAGGGAAGGTTTGCCTTTAAAAACATCCATCCATCCATCTATCTACTATCTTCTATACCACTTATCCTTTCCTTCAGGTTCACGGGGGAACCTGGAGTCTATCCCAGTGAGCATGGGGCACAAGGCGGGGTACACCCTGGACAGAGTGCCAGTCCATCACAGGGCACAATCACATACACACTCACACACACATTTATACACTACGGACACTTTAGACACGCCCATGAGTCTAACATGCATGTGTTTGGACTGGAGGAGGAAACCGGAGTACCCGGAGGAAACCCCCGACACACACAGGGCCATGGTGGGAATCAAACCCCGGACCCTGGAGGTGTGAGGCGAACGTGCTAACCAGTAAACCACCGCACGCGCTCTTTATAAACATCCATCAACCATCCATCCATCCTCTACCGCTTACTCCTTCATCAGGGTCACGGGGAACCTGGAGTCTATCCCAGGGAGCATGGGGCACAAGGCGGGGTTACACCCTGGACAGAGTGCCAGTCCATCACAGGGCACAATCACATACACATTCATACACTACGGACACTTTGGACATGGAAGTACTTTTGACCGCATTGCTCCAGAGTAACAGGAAACTCTGATAGGTCGATAAGAAACCTTTTAAAACTTATCGAGGAAGTTCTTCACCTGTCTTTATTAGTGAGTTTGCCGTGAACGTGTTTTCTGTTCTTTTCTTTCCTCAAAGTTGAAATTGTCATCTGTGTATAGAAATAAGGTGGATAAATTCCGGAGTCGTGCGTTTTGTGAAGATGATTTTGTCGATTCTAACCTTAGAACGGTGTTTTATTTGAATTATTAAGAAGGTAAAAATACTCACAGCTCTCCAGCTCCAGAGAACAGTTCTGGGTGTCCAGAGGAAAACTGCTGAAGTCCATGGAGCACTGAGCCGTCACCGTTATCCTGCACCAGGAGATAAACTCAGCTTTTACATGAAATCAGAACTTCACGAGGATTAGCAGGAGCATTAGCACTATAACTGTGGTGGCACTTCACATGGCTCCAACGGTACAATTTACTGCTTCATACCTCACAAAGTTAATTCTGCAAAACTATAGTCGTTTTGCGTCTCATAGGATTCATTTCATTACACTAGATGAATTTACAGAATGATGGACTCCGCGAACACAAGAGGTCACCTGACGCTATAAAGAACGTTGCCATCTGGGTAAACCCTCAGCATGATGTTCTCCATGGTAGTGTCGTGAATGAACGAGCGCTTCGAGTGGACAAAGAACACGTCAGGAACCCAGATCTTCTTCACCAGCCGGGAGTCGAAAGTGCGGCTCAAGTTGTTTCCCGAGGGAAAAGCCAGACGCTCGTCTTTCCAGTAGTGCCTCAGGTAAAGCGTCATGGTGAAGTCCTGAAGAACAAACAGGAACCATACTCACACCAGCATTCAGATCCAGAGTCACTGAGCCAGATGTTCGATACGTAAAGCGATGGCGTGTTTACCATGTTGACCTCTGAGATGCTGTCTAAACTCTCCACCTGTACATCGATACCCACGGGAATGGCAGAGCCTGCAGACAGCAAAACAACGCAGGTGTGGAACGTGACGTCCAGATGAAGTGTTAAGACGGAGAAAGTGTGGACTTTGTGAAGTCTGCGCTTTTTCCACCTGCACACAACATCTGTAGAACTCGTTGAAACAGAAGAAGCAGAGGTATTGTTTCGGGTCTTTGTTTGAGAGGGTACAATGCGAGGTCTGACGTGTTGAAATACACACCTATATGTAGGCTAAAAGGTCAGCATGCTCGGTGTCTGATATCACCGTGACAAAGCACCGGCACTGGAGACTCCTTCCGTAAATAAGTAGGTAAATAAACCTCTCCTTACAGAAAACGCCGAATGAGTCTCTGTGACTGAGCTGTTACCGTAGCAACGATTGAGCACGTGAATATAAACCCTGTGAGAGAGAATTAATCAGCACTTTCTGACCAATCAGAATCCATAAATCAGCAGCGCTGTGGTATGAAAGGAGAATAATAGCGGGCCTGATACAGAACTCTGTGGGACGCCGTGTTGCACCTTACGTGACTTTTACTTAAGTCTGGGAATGAAAAAATAGATTCTGGCTAAAAGTTAGAAGAGAAATCAGACAAGAAATCATGTTGCCTTCTCTTCAAACGGAATTCAAATAAAAATAGTGAAAATATTGACTGTGAGAACCAGATGTTAATGCTAGATAGCACTGTCGGAATTATCAGAGGTGAGTCTAGACACGTCTCTTACCCTCCTTTTACACGTTCTGTACAAGATCACGTACACAACACATGTCTAGACACTAATGGTACAGTGTAGTGGTCCACAGAGCAGACTAAAGGCAGCTGTGCCGTTCTAGACATCTGGTAAAGGTTAACTCGGAGACGGTTTGCGGTACGAGGTCGTGGTGACGGTGGGAAGTGTGTGGACCCGGCCGCGAGAAGGCGTGTCAGTGGGAGAACAAGTAAAGCCTGAGTTATAAAGGTTTTTAAGTCAGCGTCTCGGCAGACAGATCTGCTTTCAATTACATCCGAGTAAACATCCAGCTGTGTGGAGCCTGGTCTGGGCGATCAGAGGTGAGTGCAAAAGTTTGCACACCCTAAGGACAAAATAAAGAATACAAAGCAATTTAGTACAGTGTTGGGTTTCACGTTCAGTAATTACCAGAACATCATTTTATCGGTTTATATTTGTGCTTAACGTTGTGGAACGTCCATGAAACGAGTTCACGCTTACGTTCTAGCAGCTATAAACAATCGTTCCTTCACCAGTCCTCTCCTTATTGTCTTAATAAAACAAAATAAGCACTTATATAACCAATGTATATGGTACAGCAATACTACGGTGGTATCGCGATTCTAAAGCTTCAAAACACCACCGATGTCACTGCACGGTATTACTGTAAGTATGTGCGGCAGTTAATCCAATTTAATCCTTCGTTTATTCTAAATACTTTACATGAATCTTTAAAGAGCTCCGGTTTGCTAGTAAGCGAGCTAACGTCATGCTAACCGCTGTGTATAAACACTACAATTGGCCGTGTTTGATAGCAAGCTGGCTAACACTTCCAATGGTATGCGTTTTGATTT
Organism: Noturus placidus; assembly: GCA_022414735.1. Classification (NCBI taxonomy): domain Eukaryota; kingdom Metazoa; phylum Chordata; class Actinopteri; order Siluriformes; family Ictaluridae; genus Noturus; species Noturus placidus. The sequence goes on along the minus strand of JAFFST010041550.1, from coordinate 4,700 downwards.
TTTTATTGGAGTTCGTTTCCACATTGCGTTACTGATGCCTCGTGATGATTGATTCTCTCTCATTCTGAGCTTTCTGAGGACAATTTCCATTTGTGGGATTTCATGGCTCTAGCAAACAACAGATGAAAAATGTGACGTGTTGAATTAGTCGCTTGTCTGATTGAATGATTGTTCTCAGCCAGGTGTTCCTTCTCATGAATAAAGCATTCAGAGGAAAATGTTTTCATTTATATCGATGTAATTATGTAAATTTGGGTCATTTTGTAGGTTTGAATGATGAATTAACACAACATTGCGTGGTCTCGTGATATTTCAGCTGGTAAAGTATCATATGATATGTTGATGGTATCGAGACAAAACTAGGAACCAAGAAACCTCAGAGCCTAAACTCCTCTGTCCTGAAGATGTCAGAAAGCTCAGTTAGAAGTTACCTCTGACTGTTAGTGCTAACTCTGGAGACTCCTTCCATAAATATGAATATCTGCTTAGAGGAAACGTCACCATATCAACAATAACAAGTGTTTTTCACCTGTTTGGTGTTTTTTTTTTTGTTAGCTTTCATGCTAATAGCTCGTCTCCTATCGCACAGCTTCTGACCAATCCGATTTGTCCAATTTGAACATCATAAGAACCTCATGTATTGTAGTGACCTGCATACACACTTGGAATAAAGGGTTCCTCTGCGGTTCTGTGCCTAATTGAGAGTTTTACACTGTTCAGAAGAGTTCTCCGAGCGCTTTCTGAAAGGGAAACACCTTGTAATAGTTTGTTTAAGCAGAAACAAACCAAAGGAAGTGGAGATGTGCCGTCTCTTCTCCTTTCTCTCTTACCTGAAATTAAATTCCTCTCTCTCTCTCTCTCTCTCTCTCTCTTTCTCTCTCTCTGTCTCTCTCTCTCTCTCTCTTTCTCTCTCTCTATTGCACCTGCTCTAACAAACCTGAACCATAATCCAGATTAACACTCATGAACCTACATCTGTGACTCAGGTAGCTGTTGTCTGATTTGTGTAGCACAGAATCTGGGTCAGCTCTAAATCTAGGCCGTTTGGGTTATAAACTTTGTGTACGAAGCACTTTACTGTGTTTCCTGTGAAATGAAACGTGTGATTATGGAAAGAGGAGAGAATAAGGGAAGGATTAGAAGAAGTTCTTGCGGTGGACTCTGACCTCCGAATCCCGGTCGCATGGCAAAGTCGTGTTCCTCGATCCTCAGCAGCTGCTCGGTTTTGATCAGGAGCAATTTGGTGCTGTCCTGCTTTTTTAGCTTGTGGTCAATCCGGCTAGGTGTGCGAG
>JAFFST010041549.1:30750-44078 GCA_022414735.1 Noturus placidus | reverse complement strand
ACTGTTCCAATAAACCTACCATTAAAATTATAGACTGATCATTTCTTTGTTAGTGGGCAAACGTACAAAATCAGCAGGGGATCAAATACTTATTTACCCCACTGTATATATATATTTCAAATCTGAGTGCTGGATTATCAATGATCCACCTTTAGTGTGTGTTCAAGCTTTGTTGCATCAACGAAAAACAAAGGAGAATAGGTCGCATAGGTGGCATACAACGTTTAATGAATTAAGTTTTAACAATAAGATGTGTAAATATCACTTTTCAGCTGTCCTTATAGCTCTCTCATTGCAGTATCTTGGGAATGCACATATTCGGCTGTAAGTTCAGTCTGAAGACAGATGCTGGAGACACGGTCCCTGACAGGAAAAACTTTGACTCTCTACTGTGGGCCATAGTGACTGTTTTTCAGGTATTACGCTCATTCTACAAGAAAACATCTAGAAATATTAAGTTGATCATTCAGCATCAATTTAATATATGTTTGTGTATCCCTTGTAGATCCTGACTCAGGAGGACTGGAACGTGGTGTTGTATAATGGCATGGCCTCCACCTCTCCTCTGGCAGCTCTCTATTTTGTGGCTCTCATGACATTTGGAAACTATGTGCTTTTTAACCTACTTGTTGCCATTCTGGTAGAGGGATTTCAGGCAGAGGCAAGGCAACTGCACTGGATATTTCTCTTAAAATGTCAATAACTGTAACTGCAGTCCCAGGTGCTACTTTTTGTACTCTGTCATGTTTATCTCCACTTCCTTGATATTTCTCCTTTCATTCCTCCATCAGGGTGATGCTAATCGCTCGTATTCAGATGATGACGGGTCATCCTCCGACTATGATGGGAGTGAGAGACACAAGGACTCGCTCCAGCTCTCTGGTAGGTTTACATAAATGGGACATGCCCTGTAGAATACATCCCATCTAGAACACTAGTGCAACCAACTGGTTTAAAGAAGGAATTGGATAATACCTATAACAACAGAAATTCCTTCTTTTTGTTATATTTCTCAAATAAAAGAGTCTCTTGTCCAGCATGCCTATCTTCAAATTAATTTCTTATCCAGTATGAGTTCCTTTTATGTCTTCCTTGACTCCTTGATAACTTTTCCAGAGTGAGTTCCATCTCTAGAATGAATACGTATTCTGTTATTCAGTTCCCCATCATGAGTCCCTTCTCCTCTGTAACTCTCTTTCTCTAGTACCCAATTTAAGTCCTTTCTCCCGAGTGAGTCCTATCTTCTCAAGTACTGTATGAGTCCCTTCTCCAGGTGGACTCCTTACTTCTATATTATATGTTCCTTTCTCCAGTACCCAGTATGAGCCCATTTTACGGAGTCATTTCTTCTCAAATATGAGTCCTTTCTCCAGCTGGACTGCTTGCTTCTCCATTATAAGTCCCTTCTCCTGTACCTAGTATGAGCCAATTCTACAGGGTGAGGGCTTGCTTCTTCGTTCTTTCTTCATTGTCCAGTATGCCCCTCCATTTATCCAGAAGTTCTCAGATATAACTATCTCTTCAAAAATAAACCCCTTCTTCACTTTCAGCTCTTTCCAGCTTGAGTGTTTTGTCTATTATACATAACCTTTTCCAATACTTGTTCTATTTCCCCATTGAGTCTTCCCTTTTACAGCAGTCCCTTCTCTGGGATGGGTTCTTGCTTCTTTAAGTCCCGTGTCCAGTGCCTAGTATGAGCCCCTTCTTCAGTATGAGTCCTTTCTTCTCCACCATATACCTCTTCTCCAGCAGGACTCCTTGCTTCTACATTATAAGTCCGTTCTCCAATCCTTCACCAAGGTGAGGATTTGCATTTCAATTGTAAATCCTTCTCCAGAATGAGTTTCCCCTCTAGAATATTTTACATCAAAATATGATGTTTTTTTTTTTTCCATCAGTACTGGATTTCTTTTCCTGTAGGAATATCTTAATAATGGTGTGATTTTCCTTTCTTTTAGAATGCCTTTATTAGCATTAATCATTGAGTCCACGCAAGGTTTCTGTTATTTTCGGCTTTAACTAAGCCCACAAAAGGCCACTCTTATCTCTTGTCCATTTCCTGGCTCCAATTTCCTCACTTGACCTACTTCAGTGCTTACCTCCACTCTCCTCAGCCGACACTATGGAATAGACAGTAGGTTTGTCTTGTTCATCCTCACTTATCCCAGCACAGACCGAGACTCATGCTCTCTCTAAAACGCATCTCTAGCCCACCACTTTTAGCACTTTTGATTTACATCATCTCAGCTTCTTGCACAGAGACTAAAGTATAAAGACCCTTTACTATGATGTGTAAATCATGATTTGCAGCAGTTAGATCAAGCAGAGAGATGTGGCAGTCTCCATGGAATATATTGGCTTCTTATTTCCTAGAATGTAAGAATAATCCTAGTAATTACCTGACCTTTTTGGCATGAGTCATATCTTGATTCTTGTCTCTCTTCTCACTGAAGTTTTCTTACCGCAGTATGGTTAATAATTTACATTAAAACCAACACTCTTTAGAAAGCTGTGGGCAAGCTACGGAAAGTCTACCCTCCGACTGGCCTCAACTGAGGGCCATGGCAAATTTTTAATGGCTGGGGAGAAACTGAAGTATCTTTTTCACTCTATTTCAATATATAAACAGAAACTAGCAGGTGACTGTTCCCATCAAATTCCAACTTAAACTACCTGGTACAACACTGAACAAAGTCACAGTTTTTAACTTTCTTAGTTCTTATAATACTTGCTCTTTTGCTTTAATTGAAAATTCTAGAGTCACAATATAGAATTTGCCCTTCAGATGGCTTGAATTTCTTTAGTCATACATTTCTAAAAATTGCTGAATGTAAATCCCTTTATCTTTTATTAAGCTAACTGGTGTTGCACATTGTTTCTCTCCAGATCCTAAACTTCGTGCTTTGACCCCTAATGGGCACCTGGAGATGAAGCCTATAGGAGGAGGAAGGATAAATTTGGAAGAAGAATCTCGTAAGAGCAGTGTCATCAGTCTGGGCAAGAGCAGCCTGGAGCAACGATCTTTCTCACTGGTGAAAGCAAAATGCATTTATTTTTACACAATCTAGATATATGGTGGTGTGACAGAAAAATTGGAAAATCAACATAAAGTGTCTTGGTAAGATGTTGGACCACCACAAACTGTCAGAACAGATTCAATGGGCCTTGGCACAGATTCTACAATTCTCCATGACTATCATTTAAAATATAGTTGGTGGTAAATTCTAGTTTCAGTGTGAAATCAGGTTTTTGCTCAAAATGTACTTGGCAGCTCTCTGCAGAACGTAAAAAGTCAGCCTGATCAGACGTCTTCGGATGAAATGAAGTGAATCAACCATTTTGAATGACTGGATGAATTAATCAGCAAATGTAATTACCCAATATAGTTTATATTCTTGTAGATGAATGGAAACACCAATATAACATATCTAATCTATCTAACTGAAAGCCTCCCGGATAGAATAGACTGATATTGCACCAAATTGGAGACCAATGTTGAACAGAATACTGAACAAGTGCAGCAAAATTGAAGTGCAGAAGTACTCTTCCATAGCAACTGTGAATATCTAAAGCAATCAAACTCCATTGCTTTTATTAACACAAGTACTTTTTTGTTCATTTGGAATGGTAATCCAGTGGTTGGCAGTACCGCTGCAGAGAAGCTTAATGTCTAAAACTTTAATTACACATTTTCATGAGATTTTGAGTGTGGTTTTGGTTTTCTGTGTTTTTTTTTTTTTGTTGTTGTTGTTTTTTTTTTTTTTTTTTTTAAAAAAAAAAAAAATAGATGGAAACATCTAAGCCCTCCTGCTCAGCCCTGGACAGATTAGCCACATATGAGGCAGAGTTGGACACAAACTGCCCACAACCGTGAGCCCATTGAGTGTCTGTGATTTCCATCAGCTCTCAGTATGTGCTGGCTGGCTGGCTGGCTGGCTCGCTGCTTTTGCTGGAATGTCACACGTTGCTAATGAGTCAATGAAACATTTGTGATAATTATTGCTTTGATTAGAAATCACTTGGCCAGAGAATACCCTGGCACTCCCTGTGAGTGTCCATAACATGTGTGTGTGTGTTTGTGTGTGTGTGTGTGTGTTTGTGAGACCAGAATTCCCTGGGTAAGATGTCAAGCCCAGCCATGACGGTGGGGTTTCCATAGCAACTCCTCTTTAATTGAGACAGCCATAGATAGAGAGAGAAATGGAGGAGAGAAAGCTCGATGGTTTAAATATAGTGTTGTGACGCACCATGCATGGGAGATCACGAGATTATCCATGCTAGTGAGAGCTGATATTTCTGTGAGTAAAACCATGCATTGAATACAACATGGGGCCACCTGCACACACACGCACACACACACACACACACACACACACACACACACACACACACACACACATGTGCACAATATTGCAAACTTGCTCCACATAAATCCACCAAATATTGCACCATTTCATTCTAACGTCTTTCCTGACTCAAGATGTCACGTTATGTTTTATTTGACAGTTACCAAGTACCAAGTGTGTGCGCTGTGTCTCCTGTTGGCATGCAGTATCGCCTCCTGCTTAAAGTAATTTTAGAAGACTTAATAGCAGTTAACAAGGTTTCTATGGCAACTGTTTCGTTACCTCCATTGGCACTAATGGGCAATTGTCACTTTTACAGCAAACATATAAAGCCTGCAATTATCTTTGTAAGGCGCTATAGCAAAGCACATGCACACACGCATACACAGACATAGGAGTAGAAACCATAGTGCATTAATAAACAAAAATTTGTTTCAAATATAATACTCCTAGTCAAGAGAGCATGGAAGGGAGTGCAAGGAATCTATTTTTATTCCTCTCTTTTCTCCATCCATACAGCGTCATGGTCGTAGTTCCTTGTACCGCCACTGGGGGCACCCCCACCCCCAGTCAGCATGGAGTCGCCGGTCTAGCTGGAACAGCATGGGTCGTGCTACTCGAGGCCTGGCGGTAGGGGGGAGCCTACGTGTCCGAGGTCCCCACTCCCATCCAGCTGAGCGGGAGTCCCTCCTCTCCCCACGCCTCCAACTCTCACACCACCCACCTCTCCTTTCTCGCCGTTACCCCCTTCGCCGTGATCGTCGTGCCCTCTCACTCGATCTCCCTGAGCAGCTCCAGCTCCCTGGACCCCCACTGCAGCACCCCCTTCTGACCAGGAAAAAAAGTGTGTGTGGGGAGCTGCACCATGATTGTAATGGGAAAGCCCCAATGCGTCAGAGAGCACTGCTGAGCGAGGTTTATCCCCAACTCAATGCTCAGAAGGACAAACCACACCTCGATGAGGAGACAGACTATGTAAGTTATTTATCACAAATTTATAAAACTAGGATCCAAAATTTGTGAACCTACAATTTATAATCTCTGATATACTAATTAGCCATATTTTTATTAGAGTTTTAAATTGAAATATATACAAAAAGTTTTCCTGAGATAGGCTCAAGGTCCACTGTGACCCTGAGCAGGATAAAAAAACAGTAACTGAAAAATGTATGAAGGTTGTCATGGATATAAAATGTTCACCATGTGAAAGGTTTTCACAGGCCGCCCCACAGACATATTGGTGTCACACATACACTATTATTTAAATCAAACGTATGACACGATAACCATCTGAAAGAATAAAAGTAAATGATGTCTGAAAAGCATATTTCAATTTCATCTGCCATGCATATTATAGCATCTTGTGCCATTCACTAGCAGACACTGATGTAGCACTCATCTTAATAATAGCTTTCTAGTGGCACTTTATTTCTGCTGTTGATTCTTCTCTTGTGACAGGAAGACAATGTGAGAATCAGATTTCTCAATAACACAATAACACCTCATTACAATCTATAGTGCATCATTACAAATGGTTTCTTCTGTGAAAGGCAGTAGTTGACACTGTCTAAGATTTTTGAGAAAGTGTGAGAATTTGAAAAGAAAACACAAGACGTCCTCTGCATTGTACTTATTGTTATTATTATTTTTAAATAAATAGCTATGTTTGTAAAAGAGTGCCTGATTGCTTAACATTTGCATAGAAGTTAATGGCATGTACTTTGTAAGAAAATGACATGTTTGTTGGAGTACAATTGCCTGCAATTGTGCTTGCTGAGTAGTTAATCATAGTTTTACACTATGTGCAATTGTTTGTGTGTTTGACTGACTCATTGCCATTGTGCTCTTTTTTAAGAGCCTATGTTTTCGGATCCAGAAGATGATTGAGGTATATCGCCCAGACTGGTGTGAGACGAGGGAAGACTGGTCTGTCTACTTGTTTTCCCCTGACAACAAGTAAATCATCCAAAAGATTTATACTAATCAGATGTCAATCTATTCAGTGACTGAAATATTGTTTTAAAAGCATACTTGTATTGAAAAACAGCTCACAGCACTTAACTACTTAACAGTGTATTTAGCCACTTTGGGGTTCTTAAGTGTGGACTTAGTTTGTGTCCAAAGTAATTTTCGTAATGCCATGGGGGGTCGGGAGGAACCATTATATATATATATATATATATATATATATATATATATATATATATATATATATATATATGGTGGACTAAGGAAAGGTGAAAAGTATAGAGGGATCAAGGTCTATAATGGTGTAATGGAAGGTGAGATAAATGGAGAGATCAAGGTATAGTGGGGGAAATACATATTGAACACGTCAACATTTTTTCCAGTAAATATATGTACAATGAGGCTATTCACATGAAATATTCACCAGACATCAGTATTAACTCAAGGAATCCGCAAATTTAAAGAATTCCCAACACTAGTCCACTATGATGGTCTATAAAAAGTTTCTTGTTACCAAGGTGTCACACAAGAAACATCTCATGATGGGTAAAAGCAAAGAGCTCTCCTAAGACCTTCACAGCTTTATTGTTGGTAAACATATTTATGGAATCGAATACAGGCGTATTTCAAGACTTCTGAATCTTTTAGTAAGCACCATTGGGGTCATTATCCACAAGTGGAAGTAACATCACTCCGTCATTAACCGCACAGGAGCTTTTCGCAAGATTTCTGACCAAGGTGTCAGATGAATTGTCAGAAGAGTAGCCCAAGAGCCAAGGACTACTCGGAAAGGGCTCCAGGAAGACTTGGAGGCAGCAGCTGCCATCATCACAAAGAAAACAATAGGCAATGCACTCCATTGCTCACACTCACCACACAAGACTCCATTACTAAAGAAAAGTCAAAGCTTGTTTACAGTTTGCTACAACTCATTTCGACAATCCTATGAAATACTGGGAGAGTGTAGTTTGGTCAGACGAGAGCAAAATTTAACTTGTTGGCTGTCATACTACACACCACGTTTGGAGAAGAAATGGCACTGCACATCACCCTTAAACACTATACCAGCAGTGAAGTCTGGAGATGAAGCAACATGGTGTGGGGCTGTTTTTCATCACATGGTACTGGCAGATTCATATAATTGAAGGAACAATTAATGGAGCCCTTCACCAGGACATTCTTGAGAATCTGCTGCCATCCACCAGGATGATGAAGATGAGACCAGGGAGGACCTTCCAGCAGGACAATTATCCAAAGCTTACAGTAAAGGAAACTCTCAATTGGTTTCAGAGGAAAAAAAAATCAAGGTTTTTGAATGGCCCAGTCAATCACCTGACTTGGATCCAATTGAAGAAGATTTAAAGACAATATGTTTAGAAGAACGGGCCAAAATCACACTTGAATACTGCGGCTGATTAATTTCTTCATACAGGAAGCATCTTGAAGCTGTCAATACAAACAAAGGCTTCTCCACTAAGTATTAAATACATTTCAGTTAGCATGTTCAATACGTGTTTCCTGTGTCATTCCTCTTTATTACACATAACTTCATTTATTGACTTTAATGTTTTGATTTCTTGAGTTAATACAAAATTCTGGTGAAAATGTCATGTGAATAGCCTTATTGGGAATATATTTATTGAAAAAAAAGTTGATGTGTTCAATACTTATTTCCCCCACTGTATATGGTTGATTGAAGAGGAAAAGGAATGAAAAAGTTAAGGTATGGAATGGTAGAATCAATGGTGTTAAGGATGGATGGATGGGTGGAATAGGGGAATAATGGGTGAAACATTAAGAGAATTGGAGATATAGGATAATAAAATTAAATAATGTAGAGAGTGAGCTATAGAGAGTGAGCTATAGAGGGTGGGATGGGGAGATGGATATATATGATAGTGAAGTGGAAGGTGTACAGGATAGAGAGATAGAGATATATTGTGGGAATGGAAGGTGAAAAATAAGGTAAAGAAATTAAGGTAGAAAATGGCCGAATGTATGATTTAAATGGATTGGAGATGGAGCTATATGACAGTGTATTGGAAAGTGACAAGCCTGGAGCGACGGAAGTATAGCAGCTGTGGCTCAGTCAGTAGAGTGGGTTGTCCATTAATCCACTAATCGTAGGGTTGGCGGTTCTATTCCCAACCCGGATGACTCCACATACCGAAGTGTCCTTGGGAAAGACACTGAACCCTAAGTTGCCCCCGATGGCAAGTTAGCGCCTTTCATGGCAGCTCTGCTACCATTGGTGTGTGTGAATGGGTGAACGAGACACAGTGTAAAGCGCTTTGGATAAAAGCGCTATATAAGTGCGCCATTTACCATTTAAGTATAGGATGGTAGGTATTAGTTGATGGGATGGAGGGTGAACATGATAGGAGGATAGAGCAATAGTATGAAAGGATTTAGAGGTGGAGATAAAGGATAGTGAACTGGAGATAAAAAGACAGTGGACTGGAATGTGAAAATGGTGGATAAGTGAAGACAAAGGATCCAGGGTACAGTAAAACAGTAATGATGAGGCAGACGGGAAAATAATGCAGATAAAGATGGGTGGAGGGAATGGAGCACTTGAAGAACCAAAACAAAAGCTGAAGTGTAGACTTCTGAAGAATAAGATGGTGTGGTAGTTTTGATTAGAGTATTGATCAAGCCCTGGTGAGTACCAGGTGAAGCTCTCAATCACAGCATGCCACACACCAATTTCTCCTTCGAGAGAGAGGGAGAGAGAGAGAGAGAGAGCACAGAAATGTTTGTCCAGGTAAAAAGATTTGTAAAAAAAAAAAGAACATTATTTTAGCAAGTGCATAAGAAATACAATACAAGGCCTCATCTTCCTTTACCTCATGCCGAGGTTGGTATCAAGGGATACCACTAAGGTTGAACTGAAATATTAACTCATCTCTCCTTCCCTCTCTCTATAGGTTCAGGTTAACTTGCCAGAAGATCATTGCTCATAAACTGTTTGACTATGTAGTGTTGGCCTTCATCTTCCTCAACTGCATCACAGTTGCCCTTGAAAGACCCAGGATTCACCAGGGAAGTCTGGTAGGATTTGCATCCATTCAACAATTGACATAGTCAGGGAAACATTATGACTTTAAATCCCTAATATGCCCATGCTAGAAGTCCAAGAGGGCATAATTGGCTCTGCTTTTGGGGTGCAAAATATGGTCTTCCTCTATTCCTGTTAATTAGGACATACCCGGTGATATATGCAAGTGACCAACCTGTTCTCTGTGGAAATTTTTGGAACAGCAATGCCAGTTTGTGATCAAATGATGAATATGAGATGATGTATCAAAATCAGCAGTCAGGAGCATTCTGGAAAAGCAAATTCTAGCCATTCTAGAAATCAATTACAAAAAATGTGGAGATCTAGAATTCTTCAAAGATGTAGAAATCTTGACTTTTTTATGTTGTAATAAAAGGGTCTTGAAATTGATAGTTCTATTATAATGAACTGTCCTATTCCAGAACACTGTGGAACTGAGAATGTAGAATTAATTGTCAATGAGTTACAAAAAAAAACAAAACAAAAAAAAAACAGAGGGAATTGTAGAATTGGGTGACATTCCAGAACTCTGCAGATCTGGTGATTGGGAATTCTTAACTATCTTGTTTTGAAAGAATTGCTCAAATGGAGAATTAGAATAATTCTAGAATCCTGTAACATAAATAAAGTATTCTAGATTTGGCTGCCTTTCCAGAACTCAACAAATCTATACATTTTTGAATTTTTAAACGGATAATTTTATAATAATTGCGTTTCCAATCTCGCCTTCTAAAAATCTAGAAGTTATCGACAGAAAGTTCTGGATATGTGCTGTTACTTTTGTTCCTCTTGGTGTACTCAGCATGACTTCTCCATGCTGACATTTACATGGTCCCTTATCCTGAATAATAAAGGCAGAATATTTTTCACATATCCCTCTAAGAATGCTGCCATTTTGTTCTGTTTCCGCTCTGCTATTTGCTGAAAAATGCTCCATTTTACTGTTATCGGGACTGTAGAAGGGACGTCAAAGAGAAGATAATTGTGTTTCTTTTTTTTTTTTTTTACCTATAGGAGCGAGTCTTTCTCACCATCTCTAACTACATCTTCACTGCCATTTTTGTGGCTGAGATGACGGTCAAGGTAAATACACCACTACACTTGTTCAAACTTCTGTATGTCTGCATCAACCAATTTAGATCAGTTACATGGGCTTCCAGCTGCATCTGTGACCATTCTTTTTATAGTCTTTTTATAATCTTTTTATAGACTAGGCTTTATGGCTCTTGAAATTATTTATTCATGCATGAATGTCAGTTTCAAGCTTTAAATATCTTTTTTAATAGTCTGAAGTCATGTATAATTTAGGCATGCTGCCACACTCCAGGGTTTCTCAGTGAGATGGACTTACTTATGGAGGAATTCTCACAAATATGGCAGAAATGATAATGAAAAAAAAAAAAAAAAAAAAAAAAACCTTAACTTAGCCTTATCTCATTAAAGAAATAGTTCAGCCAAAAGTGAAATCTATACAACTTACCCAATGAATTAAAATGTGGTCAAGTAGCAAAAACGTTTTATCATTTGCTAACGTCTAAGAAAAGCTTATAGGCTCAAGTATATATGGCGGCTGTGGCTCAGTTGGTAGACTGGGTTGTCCACCAATTGTAGGGTTGGCGGTTCGATTCCTGGCCCGGATGACTCCACATTCCGAAGTGTTCGTGGGACACTGAACCCCAAGTTGCCCCCGATGGCAAGTCTTGCATGGCAGCTCTGCTACCATTGGTGTGTGTGAATGGGTGAATGAGACACAGTGTAAAGTGCTTTGGATAAAAGCGCTATATAAGTGCACCATTTAAATATAACATCATGCAAAATACATGTCTACATTCCCCAACACTCTGCTCACTCACTTTTGTGTAAAATCAGGTGCTTATGAAGAAAGTGATTTTGGACTTAAAATGGGTGCTATGACTGTTTTTATTTTCATGGATATTTTTAGTCTCATATGTCATAGCCTACAGTGTCTGACACAATATAAGTAAGTCTGTTTGAACAGCTAAACAAGCAGATCTTGGTAAAAAAAAAAAAAATGTTTTGATTGACTGCCATAATATTTTAGCTACAGTTCTAAACTTAAGATTGCTATTTGAGAAACATGTCTTGACATATCAACCTTTGGTAAGAGAAAAGGTTTGCTATTTTATTTTATTTTCTGACAGCTCTACTTTAAGAAAACATAAATCCATTTTACCAAATATTTTTTTTTCAGCTTATATTCAAACCTTGCCTTGGCTGTCTTCCTGCAAAACAAAATATAAAATGCAAGTTTATCAGTTTCCACTGAGCTGTATAAAAATAAGACACAAATTGTACTTTAGGAAAGTAGTATTCTGTAGTTCTCAGAATTGCAGTGGGTAAAAAAAAAAAAAAAAAAAAAAAAGGCTACGCATCACCTACATCTAGGACGATGTCAGAAAAATCCTACAGAAACAGCTCATCTTTCTGGGAGTTTAATCAGAATCATTTCATTGATGACAGAAGTATGATAATTACCTTTGAACAGGAGTTTGATTGTTTAATTCTGAAGACAGTCACATGCCCTACTTATTGGTTGCAATATCACAATATGGATGGAAAAAAAAGATCTGACATGATTTGTCTTGGTGTCTTTTTTTTTTTTTTCTTTACATCATACAAACTTTCACAGGGGTGTGCATACTTTTTATCCACTACATATATAGAATAAAATATCGAATTTTGACCATATGAAATGTTTCCCAGCCCATCACACCTACTGGTCTGTGCTAACATGTCCATGCTTCTTTATGAATGTTCATGTGGTAGACTATGTACTAGCAGATTGTAGATCATGAAATCTAAAATGATGTCTTCTAGATTTACTGATTAGCAGTGCATCCATCTCCCTTCCTCTCATTTTTCCCCTCTCCCCATCCCCCATTGCAGATGTGTAATTAGCTAATGATGGTATTAATTACTCCATTAATTTCTCATAGGCATTCAATCATGTGTCTGTTCTGTTCTCTGGGTTTCTCTGACTCACTTCATTACGAGCCTAACAGAGTCTGTCATTAACAAGTTGTGTGAGAGACAGAGACAAGCCTCAGAGAGCAATAAAAGGCCCAATTTACATGTAGGCATAAATGATGTGAATATCAATATCTGAATAACAAACCAGCTCCCACATTTATTTATCTATTCATGTTTAATGATTTATTTATTTTTTTCTAATTTTCCTGTGCAATATGCTAATAAGATTGTTAGGTAGGTAGTGTGTGGGAAGTCCACCAGCTGTGAACAGTAGGATCGCCAGAGATGATCTCATTGTACACCATTGAGTTCATTTTCCTTTGATGAGAATGACTGATCAAGCTGTGTTTTCTGCAAGTAAGCCTGACTGTAAATGTATCTTTGAAATAGGGAATTTACGACGGGTCTAGAAACATATATATATATATATATATATATATATATATATATATATAAATAATCGGCAAATTATTGCAGTTATGCATGAAAAAGCTTCTTTCTTGTCATTTCTCTGGGCAACTCTCCATGACTGATATTGTTGGATGATCGAGTGAGATGTAAAATGCATTATACAATAAATATATAAATAAATAAACATGATACAGAAACTCAAATGGAAAAAAGTTCACCTTTGATTGGGCCTTTTGTTGAGAAAGGTTTCAAGAAAGATTGCTTCTTGACACTGTTAAGCCTTTCAACGCTAAAATTCAGCCCTTCTGTTTTCACAATTCTGTTTCTGTAGTGTGCAGCATCCGGCATATCTCCTACTGGTCATATCCTGTCCGCTCTGGGTTTAAGGAATGAGAGGAAAGAGTCCCATTGGTGTTCTTGTTTTATTTCTTTCTATTATCCGCATCTGCCTCTCTCTCATCCTTTCATTTTCTGTGCCTTACATTTTTTGCCTGGCATTCTGTCAAAATGAGAAGCAGACACCTCTTCCTTCCAACTCATGAAACTTGTCATAA
>JAFFST010041548.1:11239-21711 GCA_022414735.1 Noturus placidus | reverse complement strand
CCGAAACACTTAAGTGTGACAAACATGCAAAGGAACAGGAAATGAGGAAGGGGGCAAACACTTTTTCACACCACTGTACATCCTGGATGGGATGCCAGAGATACAATAAATAGCATCAGTTATGTTAAAGATCAGGCAGTTTTTCCTCAGTACTGTGGAACTGAAGGTGGAAATGTACACAAGAATTGCATAATCAAAGTCAAAAGTCATTGACATTTTGACATAGTCAAGGATAATGTCAGTAACGCTGAACCTGGGGACTGGACTCAGGAGTCTTCCATCCAAAATTATGATTCTGAGGGAAATGTAAAGGTAAGCCAGAATGAAAGCCTAAGGGGCTGCAGTATGAACTCTTCAACAGGAAGCACAGAGCGTCGCTGCAAGGTGGCTGGGTGAAATGGATACCCATAGCAACAGAGCACATGGGGCAGCTTGACATGTGAAAAAAACATTAGACTGGATGCCAAGTCATGGTTGAATGGTTGGAGATGAGGAAAAACTCAGGACATCAGACAAGCAGTGCAGGAGAACATTCCTGATGTTAGATGTTCTTTAGAGAGGGAAAGTGAATTTAATTTGAATGATTCTGAATACGTTTAGCCTCTTGGCGGCTGTTCTAACCCGAGTGCAAGCTGAAATAAACGACTGTGGTGAACCCGCGAGTATTATGTTTAATTAGAGGCATTTCCTCACAGTGAGACATTCCGAGAGTGGCATGAGCATTGGCCGACAATAGCAGTAAAGCTATAGTGTAATTTAACTAGAACTGAAACTACATTTATATACACTCAATTTAATTTCAGCTGTTACTGAATAGTAAAACGGCTTTTGGAAATTGTGATTTGCCAAGGAGAATAGATTCCAGAATTTCTTTCTTTTGATTTTAACATAATGCAATCACTATATCAGTGTGATGTTCAGAATTGGGAGTTTATAGGACACATTTGATGTTCAGCTTAGATCAATGAAGGGGCATCTGAGGATTTCACATACTTGGGTATGTGCAGAGAAATGCTGTACAACAAAGATGCCTTCAAAAATAAATTTTCTACATTTGAAAAAGTACTATAATGTGCAGTAATAAACAAACAGTAAACATGAAACAAAGTCAATATTTAGTTTGACGACCCCTTGCTTACAGAACCCCCCCCGAATAAGCTATTTCACAAAGCAGATGTTTACATATAGTCCGCAATACACAATGATAACTGAATTTGCTGGAAAAGTAAAGACTGTGCAGGACCTGCAGGATTTTTCTGAAGAACAGTGGGCAGTTTAACTGCTCAGGACAAACAAGGGACTCATGAACAACTCTCACAAAACGGCGGCTGTGGCTCAGTCGGTAGAGCGGGTTGTCCACTAATCCACTAATCGTGGGGTTGGCGGTTCGAATCCCGGCCCGGGTGATCCCATGCCGAAGTGTCCTTGGGCAAGACACTGAACCCTAAGTTGCCCCCAATGGCAAGCTAGCACCTTGCATGGCAGCTCTGCTACCATTGGTGTGTGAGTGTGCTCTCATTTGTAAGTTGCTTGTAAATGTAAATGTAAAAATGATATTTCTGTAAAGCTGCTTTGAGACAATGTCCATTGCAAAAAGCGCTATACAAATTGATTAATTTAATTTTTAATTTAATCAACACAGTCACCGATCATCCAGGTAACAACACACAGGATTAACAATCAAGCGTGTGTAAACTTTTGAACTGGTTTATTTGTGTAAATTCATTCATTATTGAATCTTGTAGACAATGTGAACATCTGTTATGTGATATAGATTATTTTACTTAAAAAATAAACTAATTAACATTTTGCAGATTCTGCAAGGCATATGTAAACTTATGACCTCAACTCAAGTTTCTAGCTTCACACGTTACACATTGTGACCGTAACTAGAGTAGAAAGATGGCTAGAATTATTTCTCTTACTTGAGAAGAGAATAAACAGTCAAGAAAAAACTATATTCCCCCAAAAGTGGTAGAAAGCTATGTCTTGCGTTAAGTGTAATATACCGAGACTGGTGTGCTGGGTGACATTGCTTTTATATAATTTAATTTATCAATTTGTATAGCGCTTTTTACAATGGTACATTGTCTCAAAGCAGCTTTACAGAAATATCATTTTACATTTTACATTTACAAGCGACTTACTAATGAGAGCACATTCACACACCAATGGTAGCAGAGCTGCCATGCAAGGTGCTAGCTTGCCATCGGGGGCAACTTAGAGTTCAGTGTCTTGCCCAAGGACACTTCGGCATGGGATCACCCGGGCCGGGATTCGAACCGCCAACCCCACGGTTAGTGGATTAGTGGACAACCCGCTCTACCGACTGAGCCACAGCCGCCCCAATATCATATTATATCATTTGTCTTAGCATGTGATCTTTTTTGCCATTATTCCTGTTAATCTTCTTATCTGTGATCTGTGGTTTGTGGTCTTTTGTTCAACACCACATGAGCACAAGCCACGGAAAATCCACGTTTCCCCATGGGGACAATATTGTTACTACTACTACTAAAAACCAGCGTGAGCAGAAGAACAGGACACACACTACGGTCGATAATCTGAGCCCATCTGTCTCCGGCACTCCCCCAATGCCACTGTCTGACCTCCACTCAGAGAGGAGAGAGGAGTGGTGGAGCAGCTAGTTAACATCCTTCCCTCCCTTCCCCTCCTCGCTCCTCCGCTCTTCATCCACAGCGGTTATTTATGAGCCCTCGGTCTAATGCGCACTCCCCAGGCAGTGCTTGGTCGAGCGCGGCCAACTTTTAGCATGCCTCCATTATTTATAAGTATGCGCGAGCAGCATTTGGAAAATTGCTAATGCTTTTCCTCTGCGCCCTCCCTCCCCTTGCTTATATATTTATATATTTATTGTTTCCCGGTGCGTTATTCATTCCGGGAAAGAGGCTCTTCCTCTTTCTCTACCCATGATCTCTCGGTTTCTGTAGCTCACACTTTCTTCTTTTTCCTTTATCTTTTTCTCTGTATATATCTCCTGACAATCAATAATAAATAATACATTTTCCACTTGAAGCTCAGAAGCTACATGGTACAAAACTCAAAAAAAAAGCTAACAATATATACACAAGATATCTGTTCACCAAATGGAGTCTATTATATTAGTCACATAGTACACGATGTAGGGCTAAACAAAACAACCACCAGGATTTTCTACTCTTTAAAAAAAAAAAAGTTTCTATAGACTTATGGTAGACACAAATGACATTATTATATAAAATATTACAGAAATGTGGAAGACACAATCATAAACAGGGACATTACTTTCCTTGAGTTTTTATTGATAAAGTTAGGAATTCACTTAAAGTGTGCTTTAAGCACAGCATGGCTAAGGTTTGCTCAGACATATCCTTTAAACTGTCGGCACAATTTCTTTACAGAAGACCGTGTTGAATTTGCACAAAAAAAAAAATCATTATCTTATTAATTTGACAACTCGAAATTTAAAGCATGGTTAAAAACATAGCCTACATCCTGTACACACATCGCATCCTAATATAATTTACTATCTCATGGCTTCATTAAGAAGCACGCACAAGTAACTGTTGGTGGTTGACAAAAATATAAATAAATAAAAAAATCTATTCAATGCAATGAAATGTAACCGGATGTACTGGATCAAGTGCTATTTTATACGTTTCTCTATAATGAGCATGGAGGCCATTGTGCTAAATTAAACCAAATGTGCAGTGATTCATGTGATAAGAACACTTACTATTCATGCAGCAATATATCGGCTATATACTAGACTCCTATGTTTGTTTAAATTCTTCTCTCTCCAATATCATTACATCTGACAACAGAAATATCCTTCGTCAGTTCCCAATGTCTATCATGGATATTTTTCAGGCTTAAAGGCAAGTGCTTGTGTTTAAAGGTGGAAGTCTAAAAGCTGCTGAGAAACACCGTCTCAGACACTTCTACTCAAGACAAATCTAGCAACCTCGGAGGCATGAACTACACGCACGTAATTTACATAATCTAAATGACGCATCCAGAAAATCGACTTAAGCTGGTGCTTAGCCAGTTCCTAAATATGCACAATGTTCCCCTCATAAATACTGACATATCTTCTGGACTCACGAGTATGAATATGACCCATGACTCACTTTATTTTTACAAAAACGTAATTTGTCCTGTTGAACACTTACTCATTACACAAAAACAAAATAAACACCTATATGAACGAAACAGCAACAGACTGCATTTAAGGTTTCAGTAATAGATTTTTGTGCTAGAGTAGACATGTGTATTAAGCTCCACCTCCTCTCCGTTTTTACTGGTCACTTACACATAGCCTGTGACCGTGTACCCATACTTTCTGTGCCATCAAATCCTCCTAGGAAGTTCGTAAGTTGGGAAGTTGTAATTATGACATCGGGTGTGTTCAAGTCACTTTGTTCGGAGCTAGATGGAGGCGTATCTTCTCTTAACCAACTACAAGAAAAATCAGCAAAGTTTTTTGACTCTATTTCTCGAAAATGCAGAACAAAAAAATAACATCAGGTGTGCTTTTTGTAATTCATGAAGCTACTGTAAACTTTATCATTATATATTTTATCGTAATTGTACAATGCTATCATAAATATTTTTAATCTGTACACAAAACACCCCGTGCAACGTCACAAATTAAACCAATTCTCTCCTGTAGGTGCTTAAATGTTAACCATTAGGCTTGTATTTCAATAACCTCCTGTATATACCAAGAACATTTACTGAGACGAGTAAATAAACAATTTCAACAAATTTACCATCAATTACAGACAGTGGTTCCATCGTGTTTTCTGACTGACACGCCCCCAACTCAAAAAACACGCCCCTGAGCTCAAAGAAAATCCAATTACAATTTTCCCCACTTGTAATGACAACTTTATGCTGGCGTTCATGTGCGTTCAGCTCATAAATATGATATTTCTGAAATGACCAATATACCCAGCGTATGACATACCCACATGGTTGCTCTGATTGGCTACTGGAAAGCAAACAGAGTGAGAGTTGAATGTTCTAACTACAATGAAACTACTGATAGGTGATTATTTCTATTATCGCCAGGTTTACTGCTTGCTATTTGAAATGTTTCTCATTTTTCAATCTAAGGCAGCTACAGACTTTCATTTCATTACGCTTAGAATATTGTCAGAGACCTTCTCTTGAGCAACATTTATTTTTCACTTTACAGGCATACAGTTGGGCGTGGTGGAACGTGCTAGAATTTTCCATGCAGTTGGACAACAGCAACTTGGCACAAATACCTGATTGATCAGCACTACATGGCTATTGCTTGTAATTTGCATAAAATCGAACCTTTTTCGCCCGGACACTAGTCACCCTCTCGGCACTTGCAACCTCACAAAGCCTTGCTCAGTTATTCACGACTCCTTATTGAAAAATAACTCAGATTGCGAATTCACATGCAGTGTGCATGACTCAGAAGTCAGCACTAAAGGACAAGAAGAAACAGAAAGAGACTGAAACACTGAGAAAGAAAATGAGAGACAGGACGACGCTAAAGAACACATGGAAAATCGATGATAACGAACGAGTGTGGCGAAAAGTGAGCGCTCAACAGAGTGACAGATTGTCTATCGAGGTGCCAGTCAGAGTCAGTGGCCGCCTGCACACTATTAAAGACAGAGGCGGGCACGCACAAGTCTTATTGATCGCATTTCTCCCAGCCTCTCACTTTAATCTGTATCATTCCCTATCTAACTTAGCCTTTCTATTCCACTACATCTCTCTCTCTACATGAGACATGGTGAATTTTATACTATATGTGTAAAAAGAAAAACCCCAAAAAACGTTTCCACCAATCATAAACGTGTGCCAGAGCACACTTGATCACAAAAAAAAACATAACTGATGAATAGAGAGTAAATTGTATTGTATCCTCTATATATAACAAATATAACTATATTGATAAAATGATACAATCTTAGTCTAATACTACGTTTCTGAACATCAATAAATAGAAATGCTTTTTGAACGCAACAGACATTTTTCATTGTAGCTCTTAGCATCATTATAAGAAGTCTAAAGGCACTCGAAGCCTGACGGGACCCTATACACAGAAGGAAATGACCCATTTGAAAAAAATTAAAAAATCTGAAATCTGTGTTACCTGAAAAATAATAATCGAAATCCTTTGCACCATAACTTTGATGATCATTTTATTAAGTGCTCAGCGTGCTCGCTCACTCACTCTCTCTCTCTCCCCCCCTGTAACTAGGCTGAAAGGCAGAAAAAAAGGGTGAGAATGGGAGCAGATTTGCAGATGAGGGTGTTATAATTCAGACTGTAGAGACAGGTGAGGAGAAGTGATGGGGGAGCCTTGGTGAGAATATTCACTGCAATCAAACCCAATTAACCCTTTGACACATTACGACTCAATGGGTTGAGTGAAAGAAATTCCTTTTATTTTCATACTTTTAGACATTCAAAGAATATATATTGTTTTTTTTTTTTTGGTGTAGGCGGGGTGTAACATATACAGTGTTTATTTGTAAGGGTTTGCACTGAACCCTGGCATGTTTTCTTCTTCACCTCGGTGAGAACTTTACTCAGACGCCCTTGAACTGGCTCCAAATAAACTCGATTGCAGAGAGAAAATGTTTCGACGCTGAACTGACCCAAATGCAGGAAGTGAAACAAACTTGGCATGAATTTTGGATTGTGTGCTGTGTTTATTGTAAATGCTAACTGCTACGTTACAGAAACGTGATGCGTTCTGGATTTTTGGACTATTGAACAAAAAAAAAGTAAAAGAAAATAAACAACGGATGTGATACACAAAAAGTTTTAAAATAGTTATTCACCTAACTGTCTAATCATCTATTTAGCACTGGCACCATGTTAGCCGTGATGTTTATGATTTCTACATGCAATGTCTTGTTTAACTTCTTCCTCTTGTCATATTTCTGTGGAATAAACTAAAGAGTTTACACATTTTCCAACCTATAATTGGTTTGTTTAATTGTGTACTAAACTGAACCCAATTACTCCGATTCTAATTGCCAAATGGAAGAATAAGTGTGAAAGCAAACATAGGGTGTCACAAATTCAGCTGCGACTGTGGCTCAGTCGGTAGAGCGGGTTGTCCACTAATCCACTAATCGTAGGGTTGGTGGTTCGAATCCCGGCCCGGGTGATCCCATGCCGAAGTGTCCTTGGGCAAGACACTGAACCCTAAGTTGCCCCCGATGGCAAGCTAGCACCTTGCATGGCAGCTCTGCTACCATTGGTGTGTGAGTGTGTCTCATTTGTAAGTCGCTTTGGATAAAAGCATCTGCTAAATGAATAAATGTAAATGTCAGACACTGAACTGAACTTGACACGGTTTGAGGTGAGAGTCAGAGACTTTATCACAAAAGATTTGGATGCACTATAACATTCGAATAAGAGACAAATAAAACGCGCTCGCAGTTTTCTAAATAACGTTTTCTCATCTCCCTCCTGTCGGTTCCTCTACCCACCTGTATCAAATTCAAGTCCTTGAGGCTCACGTACAAAAACCTTATCTGGAACAGCACCCCCTACCTCAACACTCTCCTGAAGGTTTACGTTCCCCCACGCAATCTGAGTCATTCCTACTCAGCGTGGCTCAAAGTCCCTTTCCAGAACCTTCACACTTACTGTCCCTCAGTGGTGCAATGAACTTCCAACCTCAATCCGGACCACAGAATCTGTCACTACCTTCAGAAAACAGCTAAAGGCCCAGCTCTTCCATGAGCATGTAAGTAACCCTTAAAATGCCAACCCCACATTATCCTAAAAAAATAAATAAATAAAATAACCACTTACTCTGCCACTTACACCACTACTCTGTGCACTTTGCTTCTCTAGACCCCAATTAAAGATCTTGTATGGTAGCACTTCTTGTATTGTTCTCAGTTTGATATATGGCTTTGCTTGCATTTCCACATTTGTAAGGCCCCAATGTTAAAAGTGTCTGCTAAATGAATACGTGTAAATAAGACACTCTGATTGGCTCCAATAGGTCACACCACAGCCAAAAGATTAAAAGAGCGCACCCGGTATCCTGGGACAGGCAGATAGCGTTCTCTGTGCTGTGGATGAGAGTGACACTAACAGATCATGTGTGTCTGTGAAAACAAACATATCTGTGGTGTGATGTTCAAAAGTTTGAAAAGATACAGTAGCAGAGCTACATTGACCGAGAGTTGGAGGTGGTATGAGTGAGTTTGCAGGAATTCCTGAAACGCAAGCATTCTTGTGATATTTTTGACCAATCACAGACAGGGGAAGTCTCAGAACAAAAGACTTCTTGCTTTTCATCGCCTACCTCTACTGTTCACTAAACATATGTACTCTTTCTGTATAGAAAAAGTACATACTTTTGAGTGTGTAGCAAACGAGTATGGAAGTACTGGGATATTGCACGTCATGTAATGGAAGAGAACGTTGTTGCCTAGTTACGCGCATCGTCACCGTAAACAAACTCCTTGTTGCATTTCAGCCGTTCTTCATTCAATATTCTTTTACCATTCCTTTGATTTATTTTTATTTCTATTTAGTTCTTAACATTTATTTTCTTATACTTGAATACTGAATGATGTTACACTCGTCCGCCTTGTTTTCAGGCCTTATTCGGTGATGCGAACGGTCACAAAACTCCTCCTCCCTCGTGCAAGGAGTTCTGGGCAACATTAGCTGGAAAAAAAGGTGTCCACGGATCCAATCGCCTGGAGAAATTAGACCGTCCGAGTACCTTTCAACACACTGTGATTTGGGACACCCTAATTCTAATCTCGGATAGGGCTGTGCGATTAATCGAATCTTCGATGTCAATTTCGATTATGGCCTCTGACGAGTATGAAAACAAAATAATCGAGATAAAACGATTATTGTGGGGCATTCCATTTCACAATGATCTCGTTGGGTCTTTTTTAAAAACCGCATGCCATTTTTCTTTACAGTGGTGCGCGGTCACCCCTCCCTAAAAAGGTCAAACTCACTCCCACCAGGCTGCAGCCTTTTTAGTTCAGCTTGAGCCAAGATGAAACAGAGCCTTTGGTCAACAAGAAAGGTTATACTATTTCAGCGGTTTGGAAACAATTTGGTTTCCAGGAGACTTATGCGGAAAAAAAAAGAAATGATGTGCAAGATTTGTTGCATGGTGGTGTCTGTGGGGGTGTGTCTATATTCCCAGGATCCGTTGTTCCCCAGATTTATATGGCACATAATGAATACATGAAAACCAGTTACTGACTGGAATATGTTGACTACAGTTTACCAAAATGTTGAATATGGCAGTACACCTACAACATATTTGATATGATTTATTTTGGGCTAATTTATCATTTTTATATATTGAATAAATGTTTAGTAGTTTTCAGTTGGTTGTGGAAGTGCATATACATACAGGTGCATCTCAAAAAATGTGAATATCGTGGAAAAGTTCATTTTCCACATAATTTAATCTACAAACTGGAACTGTCATATATTCTAGATTCATTACATAAAAAGTTAAATTCAAACCTTTTTTTTATTTTAATCTTGATGATTATAGCGTACAGCTCATGGAAAACAAAAATCCAGTATATCAAAATATTAGAATAAAGAAGTTATAATACAGAAATGTGGACCTAAGAAGAGCTCTAATCAGATTACTAACTCAAAACACCTGCAAAGGTTTCCTGAGTCTTTCATTTCTCAGTCCGGTTCAATACACGCAACCACAATCACGGGGGAAGATGGAAGTAAATTTTGTATTTCGTTTGGAAATCAAGGTCCCAGAGTCTGAAGGAAGAGTGGAGAGGAACAGAATCCACGTTGCTTGAAGTCCAGTGTGAAGTTTCCACAGTCAGTGATGATTTGAGGTGCCATGTCATCTGCTGGTGTTGGTCCACTGTGTTCTCTCAAGTCGAGAGTCAATGCAGTGTCTACCAGGAGATTTCAGAACACTTCATGCTTCCATCCAAGCTTTATGGAGATACTGATTTCCTTTTCCAGCAGGACTTGGCACCTGCCCACAACGCCAAAACTACTAGTGACTGGTTTGCTGATCATGGTATTACTCACATGACCTGAACCCCATAGAAAGAGTATGAGAGACACCAGACCCAACAATACAGACGAGCTGAAGGCCACTATCAAAGCAACCTGGGCTTCCAGAACACCTCAGCAGTGCCACAGGCTGATTGCCTCCACACCACACCACATTGACGCAGTAATTCATGCAAAAGGAGCTCAGACAAAGTATTGAGTGCATAAATTAATATACTTTTCAGAAGGTCGACTTTTCTGTATTATAAATTCTTTATTTTTGAGATGCTTTTTTTCTTTTACATATTTTTTTTTCCAGTTGAATTATATTCAATTATATTGCCCGGAGGAAGCCCGGGGCCCCCGTCTGGAGCCAGGCCCAGAGGGAGGGCCCGACTGCGAGCGCCTGGTGGCTGGGTTTGCCACGGAGCCCAGCCGGGCAAAGCCCG
>JAFFST010041547.1:17904-29899 GCA_022414735.1 Noturus placidus | reverse complement strand
GAGATTGAGAGAGAGAGAGAGAGAGAGAGAGAGGGAGATTGAGAGAGAGAGAGAGAGAGAGAGAGGGAGGGAGATTGAGAGAGAGAGAGAGAGAGAGAGAGAGGCAGAGAGAGAGAGAAGAGAGAGAGAGAGACAGAGAGAGAGAGAGAGAGAGAGAGAGACAGAGAGAGAGAGAGAGAGAGAGAGAGAGAGAGAGCGCCACATTGAGCGGTTGAGTGATAAAGGTAAACGTGCTCACCTGGCAGCTTACGGAAGAGTGGTGAAGCCAGAGTTAAGACACTATACCGTTAATGAAATATCTCCAAATGGAAGTCAGGAGTGCACACGCCTCGATAAGCCTGATGTGCTTTTTATACTCGACCAGCAAGTGCTGCTCTCCTCTTATTGTCCAAGTGCGTTTGCATAGCTGGCCAAGTGGCTCTGCTGAAGCTGCCTCGCTAACACTGCACAATGTTTGTTTTCCCCCGCAATGACGCGAGGCAAAATATTGGCCATATGTTCATCGACAATAAATTGGTCATGAGAGCAAACACGGCCGCCTCCTGTCCGGGCTTTTAGCTGCTTGCACGCCACAAAATCGCCAAATCTGTCGATTCTACACAAGGTTCTGGACTTAATCTGTGGCAGATTAGTAGAAGAATTTCACACAATATGGATTAATCCAGTTATAACTGATCATCTTGCAGGATATTTACATTTACTTTAGCTCATTTGGCTCATATGTTGTTTAAAAATCGTTTGGTTACCAAGGGCTTATACAGTAAAAAGGGCAGATGTGGCATGTTATTTTGGGAGAAAACACAGTTTACCTAAGATACCATGAGGCAAGTGCTGACATCCTAGGTCAAAGTAGTTGTACTCTCATCTGGAAGAGATATAAAGCATGTGTTAAGCTTTAACACTGATGTGCGTTTAAACCACCAGATAGTAGACGTGTTTATAAACGATTTGATATAGTAATATAGTTTAAACAACATTTAGTTATCATTGATATAGTAATATACACAACAACCTAATATAACATGTACAACATTATCTACGAAAAGGCTTGACAATGTCAATGTCTCTCTTTTAACCTTCCTATACAGGAATAGAACGCATGTCCTTTATTTTTGTATAAGAGACGTGTGTTACTCATAATGAGGTAAAATACGTGAGTACCATTTTGCTGAGACCCATTCCGGCCTACTGTCATCCTACGGGTCATTTCAAGTGAAAATGTAAACATTTGAGTTCATTGGGTGTTTTTATTTTTGATTAACACTTTAATCAATGATATGCCTAGAATTTTTCTTCTACACAAATTGGATATATTCATTTTGATATAAATATGTCACCTTTAAGGAAAATAATATAAACGGGCGTTTGGATGACTCAAAACGCAGATAAAACGGAAACGTCTTAAAATATCTGAGCGCGATAATTATTCAATATTATTGTAAAGCTTCTTTATATTCTGACTGACAGAAAAGCCTTGCATTATAACTCACATTTACCACTGATACCCCCTTTATTTATTTGTATGAATGTACGCACGTGTGTGTGTGTGTGAGTGAGTGAGAGAAAGAGTGAAAGAGAGAACGAGAGAGAGAGAGAGAGAGAGAGAGATTAGAGCTATGACGAGGTAACCTCTCTTAACTGAGGAGGGCAGCTTGAATGGGCAATTTTACTGTGTGCAGTCTCGAATCGTCCTATTATAATGACGGTGTTGCCAAGTAATGCAGAAGCAAGAAGCAGTCAACGAAGAATACATTACTGATAGGTTTTGCAGGTCTCCACTTTACTGATGAAAGACTTAGATTAGTCCAGCGCTATCTCTCTTCTTAAGAGTACTACTATGACATGCCGAATACAAATAAATAAAACGGCCTCATTATAGCATTCAAATTCGACATTAACCTAAAGTAGCGGGTAAGACCTGCAATGTATTCATACAGGTCGTAGTCAGTACAAAAATCCTTTCCACTCACCCTAGCATATGAATCCTCTTGTGCCGTGGGAGTTCCATTAAATCTACTCAGAGGGCCAACTAAAAGACCTTCAGAAAAGCAATGGGGAAGATAGACCCTTGTGGTCAAGCTATTAGGACTCATCCCTGCCCAAAGCCTGATGACTGAGACACTTCAGATGAGCTGGACAAGCACACAGACCACATAAAGACACCAATGGCATGCCATTCTTTAATCTATCAGTTCAAGTTTCGATATATCAGCCATTCAAAGGAAGACACTCACAAGGAAGGAATGCTTCTCCACAAACGTAACTGAGAGCTTTGTGTATTCTCATCTAAGGGTGTACTCTGAGGAAAAATGTTCAATTAACACCCGGGTGCCCTTGTGCATTTTAGTGTGAGAAAGAGTCTTAGGACTTATTCACACTTTACTTTTTGGTTAGTGTGATGACCAGTGTTATCGACTTAAAAGCCACCGTTTTACACTGCTGGCTGAAACATCTCTGATTTAAGGACATCTCTGATTAAACGGTGCCTTAAGATGCTAGGTCACATGATTAAGGAATTTGCAGCACACTGGACAATGATTTCAAATGAAAGGCTTGATTCTCTGTGAACCAGACAAAAGTGGTGAATTTAAAATCCAGCTTGATGCTGGAAGAGCAGTAATGCTGGTCAGGCCAAACCAAGAGAAGACTCTACACCTTTCTGATGCCAGAGGGCCAATCAGGTAATGGCTGCTAATATAAAGGGCTTGTCAATGTTTGAATATTTTTGTTATAAGCAAAAGCAAAAGAAGGCAACGTAGAAGAAGGTACTACTGTCAGTGATGGCCACTTAGAAGGTAATATTTTACAGGTATGGATAGTGTGCTGTAAAACTGTGGTGAGTTTAATGGTGGCCTTTGGACTCAATGACAAAAATGGAAAGTATTTTGAAAGTATTGACTTTTTACTGCTACCAACTCTTTACTCAGTAAAAACATAATTGTGTTTATAGATCCCAAAGCCTGGTGATGAGGAAGCCCTTGCTGCATTCATTTGTCACCATTTTGGCATGAATTTGTCAACCCTTTTCATGAAACTCTTCATGAAAGACGTACTACAGTTCTAAAATCTCTAGCAGTTACATTTAATCCTGCAAATAAGCCCAGTTCACTTGGACTGCTGAAAAAGTAAATTTTAGAAAAAAAAAAAAATCTTTCTACTTTTCACTATGAACAAAATTGAAATAGAGTCCTACAAAGGCCAAAGTAGTCATAACCATCAATCATAACATTATTAATAACAAATTATTAAACCAAAGGCAAATGTAACCAAAGGCCAATGTAAATATAGAGTGCTCTTGACATGGCCAACTGTACAAATAACTGCAATAAAGAAGCCTTTGTTTTTAAACAAAGTGTGTGTGTGGTTCCCCCCCCCCCCCAATGTTGTATTGAAGAAGGGTAGATTATAAACTGAATTTATACCATGGCAATGGTACCAAAACTTCACAGAAATGAACACTGGTTCATTTATAACAATTGAGACAAACACTTGAAATTTCCCATGATTGCACATTTGTGCAGATTATTTGTGATTTAAACGGATATGGGGGGGGGGGTCAATTTGAATGTGTGGAAGACAACCACTGATTAGGTGTCCTGCAATCACTCCTAAGAAGCTCAAATTTGATGCACAGTCAGGTAGAAATCAAAACTAAACAGCACTTAGCTCTTGCACACCTCACAAACTACAGACAGAACAAGGGAAGTCAAGAAGGTCCAAATCAACCAAATATCCAATAAACAACTGACTGACAGGTTTACACGTGTTATTTTTTATGACTATATTATTGTACTGCATCTCTAAATTCCACAATTAACATAGATGTATACTGATTACAAAAGGTTCTCTTGGCCTTCTTTAGACATTTTTAATTTATTTTGTGGTAGAAGGGATAGGCTGTACATACCATTTCTGAATACTGCATCCTCTCTTGTCAGAATGCTGGACTCTGCCAGACCGTTATGGGAAACCAATCATATGACAGGCCTGAAGGATAATAGAGGAAAAGTAAAATTTTTGCAAACTTACAAGTACAGCAATACTTGCTTGCATGTATTCCAATAGTTAAAGAATACTTTCACTGCATGTTTGCTTACACCATACTGTACATGTCTTTTTCTGCAGGTTAGCTAGTGGTAAATGTGGTAAAGGCTGTTATACCTGACAGGCAGACCTCCTCGTTTCACATGGTAAATCAGACCAGCCCTGGCCTTGGTGGCAATCAACATCTTCTCTGCTCCCCTTAAACCTGTCAATCTGTCTGCACAACTGTTCTTCTCACACCG
The DNA here is from genome assembly GCA_022414735.1 of Noturus placidus. Taxonomy (NCBI): domain Eukaryota; kingdom Metazoa; phylum Chordata; class Actinopteri; order Siluriformes; family Ictaluridae; genus Noturus; species Noturus placidus. The sequence continues at coordinate 25,613 of JAFFST010041547.1, read as the reverse complement.
TCTGCAAATCTCCAGGCTGCGAGCTGCTACAGTGGCAATATGATATCGCTGTCCTCATGGTCCAAATAAGCAGGGTCTCCAAAATTAGTCAAAGAAGTTATGTTTTTAAATTATATAACCTATAAAAACAAATGCAAAAGAATTTCATTTTAGATTAAAATGATTTTTGCTATATCACTGTAGTAGTAGCACAAAAAGAAAATATTAAGTAGCCATCCTTCACACAATCAAAGCATAACAAGGGCTTACTTCACATTTCAAAGCTTTCATTCCATTTCACTCACTTCCATGTCTGATGTACTTGAATACATCAGTCTTGTTTCAAAGTCCCTGCTAACAAAGAATCAAATGCCTGGAGAGTATTTAGACTTAAAAGATGCAACAAGATTATCCAAACTTCCTTTCAAATTTTCATTTTTAGAGATAACTATCGAAGATGAGCAAAGAATCACACCAGTTTAAAGAGATCATATAAGCTTTTGCTGATTGAGATGCTGATGATTTTCTCCAATAATCCTTTCATGGTAATGAACATTAGCTCTTCATAATTGTGTTGAATGAGGAATGACTAGACAACTGTATCACAATTTGTATCACTTTCCATTAGAGGTCCTCTACTTATCAAATTTGTGAAATTCATGCACACAAGAGGTGAAAAATCCTTTCCCCTAATGTCTTAAGTACCTGATATCATGACTTTAACAATATTATGATTCATGAGGATGTGGACATAATATTCTTCCTGTGGATTCTGTGTGTGTATATGTCTCAGTTGGGTCTGCATTTTAGGCAGTCAGAGTGTACTGGCTTTTGAATTGAGGTTGGGCTAGTGTTCCACTCCAGGTAGGCCGGCCATACAAAGAGGCGAGACCACAGTATTAAAATGGTTGTAACACTCACCTTGAACCAGACATCACCCCAGAAAGACACACATTACCCATCTGCTTTTTCTGAAGCCTCTTAATTAACACATCGAAAATAAAAGCAGAGAAGAAGAGCAAGAAATTCAATGTGTCTTCTACAGATGGGCAGACAAATTTCAGGATAATTGTGCAGTAGATATACTCTTTATATTGGACCTATGATGGCAATTAGCAGGTTTTGTGGAGAGGGGAAAACTTTCATCTAAAGTGGTCAAGATGACAATTTGTGATGATAGATTGAAGTCCATCTGTGAAGGGAATCAAATTTGCTGTCCATTCTTCAATTCTGAAAGGGTGCTTTTATAAGCTGATATCAATTGAAAAATAAAATGTAAAGGACCTATGAAGAACTCATCTTCAAGCAACCTTAATTGACCATCTCTTTTTTTTTCAATGCATATAAACACATCTCTACAATGAAAGCAAAATCCTATCAAAATATGCCATTTGGCATGTAGCAAAGCACACTTTAGATTTAATTATTAAAATGAAAATGAATAAAAAGAAAAGCTTCTTGGCATTTAATTATCAATCAGCTTAATGGAACCATACAACACCACAATGTACTATTTACACAATACACATATTATATACACTATAAACATAAGATGTGCATCATGCAGTTACAGCATAGGAATAGAAGTGTGATTCCTTATATGTCTTAAAGATTATATATTTTTGTGCAAAATCACGTGGTCTGGTAATAATACAGAAAGAGATCCTGTGCAAATGAGAACAGGTCAGAGAATGCCAATCTGATCTGTGAGCTTTTACTCAGTAAATCGTTGACCTATACAGACTCAGTTAAATTGAAAGCTGAAGAAGAAAACTGGACTATGTTGTTTGATTCTGATTCACACTGATATGTAGAACAGAAACATAAATACTTGCCCCTTAAACAAACAAGCAAGAACTAGTATGTTATTGTGTGTGTGTGTGTGTGTGTGTGTGTGTGTGTGTTTGTGCATTTTGTGCTGTTTTAGGTGATTGTAGACTGATTAAATTACAATCTCAGATCATACATTTAAGGTACATTTAACAGATGTGCATGTGTAAAAAGTAAACATTCTTGTGCATCTCTGCTCCATGTAGCCACATTTTCTCAATGTTCTCCTCTGGAGTAGCAAAGTGAATCCTGCAGTACACCATAAAGACAGTGGTATGGCCTCCTGCCTGGCGCTTGCCTTTGCTGCCATCTAGTGGTTGAAGGCTCACTGTGTGCAGGGCACACTGCTCAACCCAAGTATAGAAAAGTACTGTATGCAGCGCCATATCTCACAGCTAATTATTGCCTTTATTTCGCACAGACCACAAACAGACACATTTTCAATGGGTGGCATGTAATGGGCCATTATTGGAATAAATGGGGGTAATGGCATGAGTTTGTGACCCCCTTGGTGCAATGGGCCTCTCCATATGGTCACACCTGCCGAAAAAAGGTAATGTTTATCACTGACACCTTTCAGGGCATGGGGAGAAAAGCAAACCAAAATGGCTGTGAAGGTCAGGGCTGTTGGGCTACATAGGGTCAGTCACATCCCAAATTCAGCCATTTGCTAAAGCCACACTCTTGGTTGCCAGGCTACCATCTAATAAAGGTAGCGAGGCATGGCATCAGGGAAAACAGAAGTAAGATGTTGACTTTGAGATAAGTACCTCTTGAAATGAAACAGCACCATCACATCACATTCTAAACAACATTTTCAGAGGTGAACCTTAAATTGCCTGCAAGCAGGAGGGGAGAAAAAAGTCTTTGTGTTGTGCATCTCTCTTAGTCACCCACATTTGCATAGCATTTGGGTTAGTTAAGGGCAATTAATTACTAATGTTTTAATTACAGCTCATGAATGGGATAATATAATTCTTGCTGGTTTTAGGTTTATTTCTAGTGTGCGTATGCTTAATGTGCAGGCACTTGTAGGTCTTCTTATTAAAGTAAACAAAAGATAATTATATGTTCTCTTACTAAACAGTGGTTTGGCTGGTACTTAGAAAGTCATTGTTGAATTGATAACAACAGAGGATATGGTCCTTCACACATAATGTAGCATTTACTTTAAACACTACTGTATACACAGTGACTGGTTCCCCCTCCCCATATTTCTCACTTGGTTGTATAGTGTCAATAATAAAATAGAACTGTTTTGCTGCACTTATAGCTGGAAATCATGCTTGACATGAAGGCACTTACACTACTGCTTTGTTTGAGAAACAGCTCACACTATATAGGGCATCTGATAGTGAGTGTCATCAATTGCAGAAAAAAAAACCCTTACACTGACACTGTTAGTGCTGCTTCTAGATTTTTATGCATTTCTCATATTCATATACTACTGCAGTGATCTTCCAAAATAACATTAAACACACAATATTAGCAGCTTAAAATGATTTTTTTTGTCGATATTTTATGATTGATCAGCATCAATATAATGAGTGCAACACTGAAGACTAAACATACTGATATTATAATCCTGTCCATTAATTCAGAAAATTATAAATCACATACAGATTTGCTACTGGGTAAAGCATCCGTAATGGATGAGTTCATGTTTTTGATCTTTGCTATATTTATTATTAGTTTAATCACTTATTTAATTGGGAATAACAACATCCAATAACATTTAGATAGCTTCTGCTAATTGTAGCAAGTTGTCTAGTTGTTCATCCAGAAGATGTACAATGCATGTTAAAATCTACACACCTGTGTTAAAATGGTAGGGTTTGTGAAGTAAAAGAACGACACTGAGATACTGTCAGATTTTCCCAAGTATCCAAATAAAGTGAAAAACAATCATAAACCTTTTACTGAAAAACGTACATTAACCAAGCTGCATGAGTGGGCACACCCCTAATCTAATACGTTTGTTGAAGCATTTTTTGATTTTATTACACCACACAGTCTTTTTTGGTGAAGAGTCTATCTGCATGGTACATTTTGACTTGGCAATATTTATACACAGTTTCTTGCAAAAACAAACATTCTACATCTGTCAAATTGTAAGGACATCTCCTGTGCACAGCCCACTTCAGGTCACCCTACAGATTTTTTAACTGGATTCAGGTCTGGGCTCTGGCTAGGCCATTCATAAACACTGATCTTCCTTTCGTTAAGCCATTCCTTTGTTGATTTGGATGCATGCTTTGGGTCACTGTCAAACTGAAAGGTGAAATTCCTTTTCATCTTCAGCTTACTAACAGATACCTGAATATTTTGCACTAAAATTGGCTGGTGTTTGTAGCTGTTCATGATTCCCTCCACCTTGATAAAATCCACAGTTCTGGCTGAAGAAAAGCAGTCCTAAAACATGATGCTGCCACACCAGGCTTTAACGTGGGTATGGTGTTCTTTGGTTGTATGTGATTTATATATATATTTTTTGCACCAAACAAACTTTTGGAATTATGCAATTATTAAACCTTTTGGAATTGGTCTAATCAGATCAGAACATATTTTGGGGTGATTTTGTTGGACATTTTTGTGAGAACAGGCTTCTGTCTAGCCACCCTACCCCACAGCCCAGACATGTGAAGAAAATGAGAGATAGCTGTCACATGCAGAGAGTAGTCAGTACTTTCTTTTTTTTTCTTTTTGGAGGGACGTCCTGTTCTTGATAGACATTGAGATGCTTCAATATTCTCCACTTGTTGATGATGGCCTTCATGGGTTTCATGGTACATCTAATGCTTTGGTAATTTGTACCCTTCCCCTGATCGATTTCTTTTGACAGTGAGAACTTGTTAAGGCTTTGTCAGCTCTTTGCAGACCATGGGTTCAGCAGTCAGGTGAAAGCAAGAGGATGTGAAGAAAATCCTACAGAAACAGCTGGTCTTAATTTGGAATTAATCAGAATAATTTAATTGATGACATCTGTATGATAATTACTTTTGAAATTGAGATTGAGTGTGATTGGTTAATTCTTAAAACAACCACATCACTAATTCTAAAAGGATGTGCATACTTATGCAAGACGGTTACTGTAACTTTTTTATTTTTTCTATTTTTCTCCTAAAATGTTTATGATTGTTTTTCCACTTAATTTTTATATGTTGTAATTTCACATTTACAGTGGGAAAATAGCTGTCATGATTTATCTTGGTTTAGTTATTTTTTATCACAAAAACTTGCCATTTCGATGGGGTGTGTAGAATTTTCGTATCCACTGTAGACAATAATTCTTTCATACACTTTCTATGTTCTCTGATATTGTTAGCATGTATCAGATGAAGTACATTCAAAAGCAAAAATCAGACAGGCAAAGTCATAAGACAAAAATCTAATCACAAAACAGGCAAAGATCAGGTGATGTGAACACCACAGTGAAAGGATAATTTCATTAAGCTGAAAAAAAAAAGTGGTAGAGAGCAATAGCAAAAAAAAAAAAAATAAATAAATAAAAAAAAGGAAAAAAAAAAAAAACAACAACCCAGAGAAACTATACACAAAAACAGCTCGGTAAGATCAGGTTGAGCACATTGAGGATTACTTCACACTGACTGATTGTTTTTGGTTTGTTTATGTACAAGTGCAACTGTGATTGTGAACAGGTGTGCATGCTTAGTTTGTGTGTTTTGGGAAATGTGTTTTGGGTAGTCCATGTTTGTTGGGCAGTGTGTTCTGGGAAACAGAGTTCTTGGTGGATGCGGGAATTGAAATTACAGCATGGCTAGGCATTTATTATTAGGCCAGCCTAACAGCAACTACCTCTTCTGATAATGTTAGCTACCACTGTAATGCTACATAAAATTCTTACAGCTCTGCAGCAAGCCCTACACTTAAGTTAAGATTTTCCACACATTTTGGCCAAGACATGTGATGTGATGTCATAACAATGCACATTTTGCTAAAGCCTTCTTCAATTCATGTGTCATGAGTACAGCTAAAAGGTCTCATTTACATACAAACATCACTGCAAAAGACCATGCAAAACAATTTAGTACAATTGCAATTTCAACAATTCGATAGTTTTCCACAAAGCAAGCACAAAAACTCAGAAAGATACAAATTTTTAAAAAAGCGTCAGTAAAAGGAAACATATTTAGCCGCAGTAATCACAAAAACAACCTCAGCGAACTCCTGTACAGACTGAATGAACTTATGTATTAAACTTCGTTTCTGACTTTCTGACTATTTTACCTTGTTAGTTCCAATTCAACAATGCAATGCAATAAATTGCTTTAATGTAGTTACACAACACATTTTTCAAGCACCAGAATGTGTCCAATAGATAAAGGTAACTCAAATCAATATTAATTTCATGTTACCAGTGACAGTGAATTGGCACCATGTGACAACAAATTGAAAGCCCGTTCAGATGCTTAACTGTTTAATTTTCATGCTTTTGAACAATTAATGTGGAACTGCTTGCCATTCACACATTTTCATCTAATAACATTATAGGATCTGTTTTAATGATTTCTTACTGTAATATGCTTAGACTATATCCGAGTTTGGGAAGTCTGTATGATTTATGGTCTGCCTCTGCTCTGTGGGCAGTGCACTAGATTAAACTGAGGAAGAGAGAGAGAGAGAGAGAGAGAGAGAGAGAGTGTTAGGAGTGGCAGCAAATCCCATTGTTTTTGGACTAATGCAGACAATGAGGCATTGTCTTTTTCCAATTTTCAACTGTTCAGTTTGGTGAGCCTTTGCCCACTCTAGCCTCAGATTCCTGTTGGCTGACAGGAATGACAGGAGTGCAGCCTATTCAACTCAAGGTTTGACATATTGTACATTCTGAGATGCGTTTCTGCTCACCTTGGTTGCAAAGAGTGGCTATTTGAGTGGCATTAGCCTTCTTGTCAACTCAAAGTATAATTAATTATAATTATAATTATATAATTACTGTTAGAATACAAATTATTTATTTGTATTATACTTAATGACAAAACTGATACACATACAGTATCTCACAAAAGTGAGTACACCCCTCACATTTTTGTAAATATTTGATTATATATTTTCATGTGACAACGCTGAAGAAATGACACTTTACTACAATGTAAAGTAGTGATTGTACAGTTTGTGTAACAGTGTCAATTTGCTGTCCCCTCAAAATAACTCAACACACAGCCATTAATGTCTAAACTGCTGGCAACAAAAGAGAGTACACCCCTAAATGAAAATGTCCAAATTGAGCCCAAAGTGTCATTATGTTGTGCGGCTACCATTATTTTAAAGTACTGCCTTAACCCTCTTGGGCATGGAGTTCACCAGAGCTTCACAGGTTGCCACTGGAGTCCTCTTCCACTCCTTTATGATGACATCACGGAGCTGGTGGATGTTAGAGACCTTGTGCTCCTACACCTTCCTTTTGAGGATGCCCCACAGATGCTCAATAGGGTTTAGGTCTGGAGACATGTTTGGCCAGTCCATCACCTTCACCCTCAGCTTCTTTAGCAAGGCAGTGGTCATCTTGAAGGTGTGTTTGGGGTCGTTATCATGCTGAAATTCTGCCCTGCGGCCCAGTCTCCAAAGGCATTCTGAAGTACATGTTGGCATTCATGGATCCCTCAATGAACTGTAGCTCCCCAGTGCCGGCAGCACTCATGCAGCTTCAGACCATGACACTCCCACCACCATGCTTGACTGTAGGCAAGACACACTTGTACTCCTCACCTGTTTGCTGCCACACACGCTTGACACCTTCTGAACCAAATAAGTTTTTCTTGGTCTCATCAGACCACAGGGCATGGTTCCAGTAATAATAATTATCAATTTGTATAGCGCTTTTTTACAATGGTACATTGTCTCAAAGCAGCTTTTACAGAAATATCATTTTTACATTTACA
>JAFFST010041542.1:51594-61594 GCA_022414735.1 Noturus placidus | reverse complement strand
GTATGAGTGCTGCCGGCAGTGGGGAGCTACAGTTCATTGAGGGAACCATGAATGCCAACATGTACTGTGACATACTGAAGCAGAGCATGATCAGTATGCAGTATTCCAGCATGATAACGACCCCAAACACACCTCCAAGACTGAGGGTGAAGGGGATGGACTGGCCAAGCATGTCTCCAGACCTAAACCCTATTGAGCATCTGTGGGGCATCCTCAAACGGAAGGTGGAGGAGCAAAAGGTCTCTAACATCCACCAGCTCTGTGATGTCATCATGGAGGAGTGGAAGAGGACTCCAGTGGCAACCTGTGAAGCTCTGGTGAACTCCATGCCCAAGAGGGTTAAGACAGTGCTGGAAAATAATGGTGGACACGCAAAATATTGACACTTTAGGCCCAATTTGGACATTTTCACTTAGGGGTGTACTCACTTATGTTGCCAGCGGTTTAGACATTAATGGCTGTGTGTTATTTTGAGGGGACAGCAAATTTACACTGTTACACAAGCTGTATACTCACTACTTTACATTGTCGCAAAGTGTCATTTCTTCAGTGTTGTCACATGAAAAGACATCATCAAATATTTACAAAAATGTGAGGGGTGTATTCACTTTTGTGAGATACTGTATGACACAAGATTGTTACTGTACTTTGATGACCGTGGTGTGAAAATGTATTTGCCTGATTTCTTCTGTTTTTCTTTACATCTCATACTAAATCGTTTCAGAAATGAAAACAAAATTCTAACATAAAACAAAGGCATCCTGTGTAAACACAAAATACAGTTTTTATATGATAATGTTATTTACTAAAGCAAAAAAGTATGAAAATGTATTTGCCCCATAGTTACTAAATGGTCTGCACTTATATAGTGCTGTTATCCAAAGTGCTGTACACTGTGTCTCATTCACCCAATCACACACACACACACACACACACACACACTCTCTCTCTGTCTCTCTCTCTCACACACATCAATTGTAGCAAAGCTGCCATGAAAGGCACTAACTTGCCATCAGGAGTAATTTTTGGTTCAGTGTCTTGCCCAAAGACACTTCAGCATGTGGAGTCATGTGGACCAGGAATTGAACCGCCAACCCTACAATTAGTGGACAACCCGCTCCAACACCTGAGCCACAGCCACCCTTACTAATTCCAGGGCAGTGGTAGCTCAGTGGTTAAGGCGTTGGTCTGCTGCTCAGAAGGTCGTGAGTTCGGACCCCAGCACTGACAAGCTGCCACTGTTGGTTCCTTGAGCCTTTAACCCTCAATTGCTCAGATGAATGAGATAAATGTAAGTTGCTCTGGATAAGGGCATCTGCCAAAAACACATTATGAACTGTATTCAAGATGTGAATGCAGACACAATCAGGCCTGATCTCTGCCAGGTCTTTTCAATCAAATCCACACTTAAAAGTAACTTTTTCCACATTATGACATTTGTTAAAAAGTCTTACCCAGTAACACACTATACCAAAGTTGAAAGAAATTCAAGAAATGACGAAGAAGAAGGTGATTGAAATACATCAGTCTTTGAAGGGTTACAAAGCTATTTCAAAGTTTCTGGGACTCCAAAAAACTACAGTGAGAGCCATTATCTCCAAATGGAAAAACTCGGCACAGTAGTGAACCTTCCCAGAAGTGGCCAACCTTCCAAAATTCTTCCAAGAGCACAGCAACTATTCATCCAGGAAGTGACAAAAGAGCCAAGGACAATATCAAAGGACAGACAGGCCTCTCTTGCATCAATAAAATGTTCATGACTCCACTATCAGGAAGACACTGGGCAAAAATGGCATCCATGGAAGAGTGGCGAGGTGAAACCACTGCTAACCCAGAAGAACATTAGGCTTGTCTGAATTTTGCCAAAACACACCCTACATTCAGTAAATACTTTACTCTGCTCAGGGTCACTGTGGATCCTTGGACACAGTACACACGGATGAAATAGATAGACAGACTAGCAGACAAACAGACAAACAGACAGACAGATACAGTAGTACTTTATTGATCCCTGTGGGACATTGTATTGTCACAACAGCAGACAATTATAGACATTACACATGACATTACAGACATCAAATACTAACAAGACACACTTATCTGTAAGTCAGTAAGTAAAGTAGATGCCTACAGTGTCATGTGGAATAAAGTGTCAAGGTAGAGTTTTTATTGATCACATATACGTTACAGCACAGTGAAATTATTTTCTTTGCATACCCCAGCATGTCAGGAAGCTGGGATCAGCCATGATACAGGAGCACAGGGTCAGCCATGATACAGCACCCCTGGAGCAAAGAGGGTTAAGGGTCTTGCTCAAGGGCCCAACAGTGGCAGCTTGGCAGTGCTGGGGCCTCGAACCCCTGACCTTCCAATCAGTAGCCCAGAGCCTTAACCGCCAAGCCACCACTGTCACTACCAAGGTAAAATGAAGTGTCCAGGTAATAAAGTGACAGTGAGTTAATTAATATAATATAATAAAAACCGAATATTGCCTTGCAACTCCAGGGTTGGGGGTTCGAGTCTCGCACCCTGTGTGTGGAGTTTGCATGTTCTCTCTGTTTTTGAGGAGTTTCCTCCAGGTACTCTGGTTTCCTGCCCCATTATTGACATTTCCAAATTTTCCATCATGTGTGAATGAGTGTGTGAGTGTGTGTGTGCGATTGTGCCCTGCGATGGGTTGGCATCACATCCAATCTGTCCCCCACCTTGTGCCCTGAGTTCCCTGGGATAGGATCCAGGCTCCCCATGACCCTGTGTAGGATAAGCAGTACAGAAACTGGATGGATGGATATATGCATGGATGGAAAAACAGAATAGTAAAGATAAACATAGATAATTTGAGGTAGGGAGATAATGTGCAAATTATAAAGTTGTTGTACACCCTGGATATGAAGTCAGACAATCACAGGGTACAGTACTCATACATTTGTGGAAATTGAGAGTCACCTGTTAGCCAACATGCAAGTATTTGGGAGGTGGGAGGAACCTGATGGACCCAGAGGAAACCCACATGGACAATATGCGAAAGTCCACACTGACAGTAACCCAAGCTCAGGATCGAACCAGGGACCCTGGCGCTGTGAGAATCAATGCTACCCACTGTACTTAATCAGGATTCATATCACCCACTTTACAAGAACAAGTTCATCTTACATTATAAATGTTACTTGCATATGTATACATATGTACAAAAACAGATTACATACAGTTTAATAACCTATGTTATGATTTATTTACATGATGTACATGTTGCCCTGCGATGGACTGGCAGGGAGTATTCCTGCATCTCACTCCCACCAGTCCTGGCTTCATCACAACCCTGAACAAGATAAAGTGAAGGCCTTACTGAAGATGAATGGTTATATGAATGTTTTGTTGTGTGGTGCTGACATTATTATCTTGCTGTAGGTACGTAGTATATACTGAGGGAACATATTTTAAAATCTCCCAAACGTTGCATTCAATTTACTATTACTATGAAATATACAGTATGCATAGTGTAACTGGTTGTAGTCTGCGTTGTGTTTATTTTATTCAAAGAAAGATAGGCGGACAGCAATTGGGTCGACTTCTCAATTATTCTATCTCTCTCTCTCTCCTCGCTCTCAGATTCAACCAGAACACAAAAGGGGGGAGCACATGTTGAAACAAAATACAAAAAAATAACTCAAAAGAAGGGTAAAAAAAACAAAATAATCACACAGATAAATAAAAACAATATACATACAAATTAAAAGGAGTAAATAAGTATATAAATAATGATTTAAATATAGATTAAATTAGATTAAACAGAGCTAAATAAAATCCTACCTCTCCCATTCAACCAAAACACAAAAGGGAAGAGGAGGAGCCAAAACAGGAAATTACACAAATCAGTGACATAACGACAATTAAAAGGAAAAAATATTCAGACAAACAGACAGCCACATCAGGTATACATACTTTTTGTGTAATTCTACACATTAAATTTAAGGAGTGTTTTCTATACCCATTACAATAGCATAATATAAACCTGAACTAAGATCTGGGCCACATTTGGCTGTCCCTTACAGTAATTGTCCCTTACAGTATGTGCACCAGATCAATCATATCTCTAAACCATGTCTTATTTTCTGCTGGCTATCTAAACTTACACTCAAAACAAAGGAGGGGGTCCTTTTGTGTCTGAATAAGTTTAATAAGCACTGGAAGTGAAAAACACTCCCTGACGAGTAAGCCTATCACATGTCAGTTTTGCACACTAATAAAGTAATATTCATGATTTTACCCTGGAAACTCCCATAAATTGAAATTTAGCATGCGAGAATATGTTTCTCATGGCTCCGACTGCTGATAAATTTAGTAAAAGTCAGTGTGGGTTTAAGGGCTAGGGATAATCCCGACTGCCTGAGCAATGAGCCTGTTTGCATGTAGAAAGGCCAGGTGATGTAATTCTCTGCCATTCTCTGTTATGAAACAGAGGCGATTACAGTAAGTAGGTTAGTGGGGCAGCAGTGGAAGTGTGAGTCACTCTCTCCATCTCTCTTTTTTCTATCACGTACACTGATTGGACGACCAAGCTTTCCTTCACTAACTCAACTCAATGTAACACTCAAATCATCCCGCTGAACACTATCTCAAAATTGACCACTTACTCAAAAACAGTTTCTAGTACAAGATTATTAGCATAAAAAAAGCTAGGGAATAATGCACAAACCATCATGAGGATGGTAGTCATCAGTGCACTGCTAATAATGTTTCTTCTTCTTCTTCTTCTTCTTCTTCTTCTTCTTCTAACAATTCCAACTTGATGTAATTCACATCATGTATAACCATTCAAACTTTCTTTTGTCTAGGTCAAACCTTAGGATATAAAACTTTCAGGTTTAAATGTTTTCCCACTGAAATATGCTGGTTCCTATTTTCCTTCCCTTTTTCCTTCCTTCCTTCCTTCCTTCTTTCCTTCCTTCCATTCTTTCTTCCTTCCTATTTCCTTCATTCTTTTCCTTCCTTCCTTCCATCCTTTCTTCCTTCATATTTCCTTCATTCCTTTGTTTCCTTCCTTCCTTCCTTCCTTCCTTCCTATTTCCTTCATTCCTTTTTTCTTCGTTCCTTACTTCCATCCTTCCTTTTTTTTCCTTCCTTCCTTCCTTCCTTCTGTCCTTCCTTCCTTCCTTCCTTCCTTCCTTCCTTCCTTCCTTCCTATTTCCTTCATTCCTTCCTTCATTCTTTCCTTTACATTAATCAAATCAAAGCATATATATTTACACTTAAACTGTTAAGCAATTGAGAGATTTTCTTTACAACAATATCTTTATGAGATATCTTAATGAGATACATTGTCCATCCATCCATCCATCTTCAACCGCTTACTCCTTTTCAGGGTCACGGGGAACCTGGAGCCTATCCCAGAGATACATTGTATTTCTTTAAAATGTTACATTCTTTCATCACTTTCAGGTTAGCAATTTTAATTGCTAAGTTTATTTTATAAAATCTTTTATAAAATCATTTATTGTTGTTGTTTTTTCATTGTACTATTTCTTGGTGCAGGTACAACTAATCACTGTATTTCTTTGCATATTTCATAAAACCTTTTTTAAAAAATCTTAAATGTCAATTTAAAACAAATAAATGTCAATATCAATGCATCACTTTATCTGTCCTTTTATCTTTCAAACAGCAATGTGAGCACCTCTTAGTCTTAAATAATTCTTTATGCTTTACTCTTCTTGGAATAATTAACCAATCAGAAAGCACCTGTTCCTGTATGGATTAAGTTGATCCTCTACTTTCATTCAGTTAATTGATGTCAGCTGTATGTGAGCTTAAATTCCGCTGATGCTGGACAGAGAGGACATTTGTAACATCTGATACTTCAATAAACAGTAAGACACAGTGAATTGTTGTTGTGCACATGTTGTGTCTCTGGGGAATTGAGTGAATTCATCTATACCATTTCATAGCTATGAAGCATGAAAACATTCACCAAGGGAGCTAATAAGTGAACAAGCCAAGTGCATCAAACATGACGATATTAATGATGAACTAATTTATTCCCTGTTCTATCCTCAGTTCCTTTTATATTATATATACACCATTTTCATTTCTGTACTGTTCACTCTGTATCAGTGTATGATCACGCGATGTAATGTATCTTGGTCATCCAGTAAAAAAAACTCTTTCGTAGTCTTAAAACTCTTTCTTTAAAAGGCAATCTAATCCTATGCTCTACTAAAGCTTATAAATTGGAACTTCTGACCCCTGATTAGGAAAAGCCAAAGAAAACACCCCCTCAAGTTGGAATTCCTAATCTAAAAGTCAGGAAGGTCCCAGTGAAGCCTCAGTTCAACATATGATGTCATGTCATCATGGCCACTCACACCATCAACAGTAAATAAAATACCACTACTTAAAATGAGTTCATAATAGTTTTTATTTTAGTTTGATCAACATGGACAAATCCATTAATTTTCTGTATCGCTTATTCTACACAGAACCCAGTGCCCAGAGGAAACCCCCAAAGTACAGGAAGGACATGCAAACTCCACACACACAGAGCAGAGGTGAGAATCCAACCCCCAACCTTCACATAAACTCATGATCACTGTAGTTCGATGGAAGCATTCATGTTTTCCCCCACTTTGTAGCTCAAATATGTCGAGCTCATTCCCAATTCAGATTTCCCACATCCAAGTTATGAAGAATGCATCAATAATTTCATAGAAGGAATGGTTTGGTTAGGGAGAATGATTTAATGGCTTAGAATTCAACTTGCAGACAGCAGAGAGCTCTAAAAATGATATACTACTCCTTTCACTTACATGCTGCTGGCCACCAACTGAGAAAGTTCTACAACTTCACAAGAGGGTTGGAGAAAATGGTAGTTCTTAAAACTGCTACAAGTATTAGTAACAAATCAGTCAAATTAAGAATGATACAGAATTAGAATATTTCATTTAAGTAATGTATCTTGTAATACATAGTAATAACAATAATGGAGTAATATGGTATGACCAGTGGTTAAACTGGGATTTGAGCCATACTTCTTTCACATAATTTTCTGCCAATAATGAAGAAACAGTATACATCAATGAATTGAGTTCTCATTATTATTATTATTATTATTATTATTATTATAATTATTATTATTAACCCACGCCTAAAAACTGTTGCCAAACCGAAAAATGCGGAGGGGCTCAAATTCGGGCCATGCTAGAGCAATCCCCAAGGAGAAAAGAGGATGGAGAAGGATATGGAGAGGACCATTTTGATGGGGTCCCTGAATTGGAATGGTCTGGAGAAGAGTCATCCGCACCGGCGACCCCACCTAGTGGGATTAAAGAAGAAGAAGAATATTATTATTATTATTATTATTATTATTATTATTATTATTATTATTGTGCCTTTCACACTGACCTACTGCCAACTGAGGTATAGTTCACCAACAGAGGTCAATGTCTATCTCAGCTGTTCAAATCCGGTTTACTTCCTGCTCCTGGACTACTTAAACACATGGCTTTCATTATAGCATTGCAAAGTCTTGCCAATACGGAGTTCTGAGCTGTGTTTTTCCTGATTGCCTTACCTGTGTTTTACTCCACAATATTCCTTTTTTGACCACTCTTTGATATTACCCCTGTTTGTTTGACAATTGCTAACTGTCTTTGACCTCCTCGTGCTTCTACAGAGACTGGTGCCTTGTCTGGTTTTATGTTTACATAGTACTGAAACTCCAGTTTTGCCTTCATATATAATTTACTAAAATATCACTGACATTTGTCCATTATAACAGTGATACAAGAGTTCCAGATAAAGCCATAACCATGTATATAACATGTTGAGGATGTCTCTAACTATTTGCCACCCCGTAGCCCATGACACAATGTAAATTTCTTTTTTTTTACCACAACCATTATGAGAAGAAAAGGAACAGTCAGGCTTATTGTGAGTGAAATATAAACCAGAAGGACACTGACCTGCTTTCATTTGAATAAAGTAATGAAAGATGCACCCTGTTATTGAATGTTTTGTAATTACAGTTCAAGTGTGCTTCATGTATATTATTTTATAATGTGTTACATCTGTGGTGATTGAATGAAAGGCTCTTAAAGTGATTGCTCTCGCTCACTCACTCACTCTCTCTCTCTCTCTCTCTCTCTCTCTCTCTCTATCTCGCGCTGTTTCTCAGAATTCCAAATATCCACAGGGATTATGTCTGAATCACACTCCTGCCTGGTGGTGTAATCCTCCTACCCTCCCCATCTCCATTAATCCCTCTCATTTTTCCCCTTTTGAAAGCCCTCTAAACTGAGCTCACTTGGGCCTGGTAATCTGATGTGACCACAAAGGGCCACACAACCGGGTCAGTGTGTCAGGAGAGCAAGAAAAAACTATGTTTCAACATAACTCCCTCTCCAGACTCTTCCTTATCATCTCTAATTTTTACATTCTTCTTATTCTGCTCCCAAATCCCAAATTAGAAACAGAGTTAAATGACTACATTTTTACATTATTAGGAACTGCCAGTGGGACTTTGGAGAATACAGTATCTCACAAAAGTGAGTACACCCCACACAATTTTTGTAAATATGTGATTATATCTTTTCATGTGACAACACAAATGACACTTTGCTACAATGTAAAGTAGTGAGTGTACAGCTTGCGTAACAGTGTAAATTTGCTGTCCCCTAAAATTTGCTGGCAACAAAGGTGAGTACACGCCTAAGTGAAAATGTCCAAATTGGGCCCAAATAGCCATTTTCCCTCCCCGGTGTCATGTGACTTGTTAGTGTTAAAAGGTCTTAGGTATGAATGGGGAGCAGGAGTGTTAAATTTGGTGTCATCACCAAATTTGTGATTTTTGATTTCTTGCTCTGTTAATGAATTAAGCTCATATACTGCAAGACCTTTTACAATGGCTAGGTTAGAACCAATAATTTTACTTGGGTGACAATCTAATGATCCCCACTGCACATAATTATGCAATATTTATTTATTGTCTAGCAAGCTACAACAGCCATAGTTGAGGGGAAAGAGGGGAAAACCACCAACCCTACGATTAGTGGATTAGTTTGTGTGTCATGGCGCCAGTGTACCTGTCGGCTTGCCATGTCTCTTACCTTGTCCGTTTTCTACAGTGTGTTGTATCTGTTATGTCTGTGCGTTTGGCCTCTGTGCTGTTTTTACTGTGTATCGTGTCACACTGGAATCATGTAGATTCAGTGTTGACCTACAATCGTCAAGCTCTGCTTAACATCAGAAGCTGTATGGGAGCTCATCTGCGATGTTGTCCTGCTCTGTATTCGCGTTTATCATCCTCGTACGGCGGACCCGTGTTGGAGTATGTTCGCTGGCTACCTTGCTGCTTTCCTCCTCTAAGGAAGCGCTGCAGGAAGAGAGGGAATCGTGCTGGTGTACGGGTGAGAATCAGATGGGCAATCGCTTCCCCCATACAATCGACTGAGTTTCCCTTACGCTTGGAGGGACTCCACTTGACTCGGCGGTCATGGGATTACAGATATGTTTTTCATCTTTCTATTTTCCCAGACTCTCTACACTCATCTAATCATTCTGCTCCTCCACGATTACTGATTCGTCAGAGAAGAGTGAACTGTTCAAATCTCCGCCAACTGGGATTCGTTTCACCGGATCTGACCTCGTTACCCCAGTCTCCTCTGAATATGGGCCTAGTTAACGCTAGGTCCGTGTGTAAAAAAACTTTCATATTAAATGACTTTTTTTACCAGACATCACCTGGATATTTTATTCCTGACAGAGACCTGGGTTAGTCCTGGTGAGTCAACTGTCTTCCAGGAACTTTGTCCGCTGAACTGTAGTTTTATTAGTACTCCAAGGCCTTCTGGAAAGGGCGGTGGGGTTGCTATGGTTTTTAAACAGTCACTGAACATACGGACGGTTTCTGTTGGGATTTACTCATCGTTTGAGGTGCAGTGTGTTGTGTTGGATTTGACCTCTTCCACATTATTCTGTGCTTTGATCTATAGGCCACCTAACTCAG
>JAFFST010041542.1:18137-46887 GCA_022414735.1 Noturus placidus | reverse complement strand
GGGTTCAAGTCTGGGCTCTGGCTGGGCCACTCAAGGACATTCACAGAGTTGTCCTGTAGCCACTCCTTTGTTATCTTGGCTGTGTTCTTAGAGTTTTTGTCCTGTTGGAAGATGAACCTTTGCCCCGGTCTGAGGTCTAGAGCGCTCTGGAGCAGGTTTTCATTAAGGATGTCTCTGTACATTCATCTTTTCCTCGATCCTGACTAGTCTCCCAGTTCCTGCTGCTGAAAAACATCCCCACAGCATGATGCTGCTTCCACCATGCTTCACTGCAGGAATGGTATTGGCCAGGTGATGAGTGGTGCCTGGTTTCCTCCAGACATAACGCTTGCCATGCAGGCCAAAGAGTTCAACCCTTGTTCAATCTTTGGTCTGAGAGTCCTTCAGGTGTCTTTTGACTGAGGAAGTGGCTTCACTGAGGAGTGGCTTCCGTCTGGCCACTCTACCATTCAGGCCTGATTGATGGAGTTCCACAGAGATGGTTGTTCTTCTGGAAGGTTCTCCTCTCTCCACAGAGACATGCTGGAGCTCTGTCAGAGTGACCATCGGGTTTTTGGTCACCTCCCTTACTAAGGCCCTCTCCCCGATTGCTCAGTTTGGCCGTGCGGCCAACTCTAGGAAGAGTCCCGGTGGTTCCAAACTGATTCCATTTATGGATGATGGAGGCCATGGTGTTTATTGGGACCTTCAATGCTGCAGAAATGTTTCTGTACCCTTCCCCAGATACAATCCTGTCTTGGAGGTCTCCAGACAATTCCTTGGACTTCATGGCTTGGTTTGTGCTCTGACCTGCAACCTTATGGGTTATAGATTTAACCTTTTTGTGCCACACAACCCTACATAGAGTTCCCTCTGAAAGTATTGGAACAGCAAAGCCGATTCTATTGATTTCACAATACGTTGAAGACATTTGTGTTTGTGATCAACAGATGAAAATGAGATGATAGATTAAAATATATCTTGTAGATCAGCTTTAATTTCCTGATATTTGCATCTAGATGCGTTAAACAACGTAAAACATGACACTTTTGGTGGCGGACTACACAATTTTTAGGTGAGCAAAAGTAATGGAACAAATAGACTTTAAGTAAATTAAAATAAAAAAAGATATTTTAATATTTTCATATTTCATTGCATATCCCTTGCTTGCAGTAACGGCCTCAAGCCAGTGACCCTCACAGACCACCATTTTTCTTGTATGTTGTTTTACCTGGCTTATACTGCAGCCTGTTTCGGTTGTTGTTTGTTTCAGTTGGACTCTCCATTCAGTCTCCTCTTCAGTAGGTGAAAGGCTGCTCAAGTGGGCTAACTTTTTGTGATTGACTTGGCCAGGGAAGGTTGTTGGTGATACCACTAACTGTTGTTTTTGGTTTTTCTTCACAGCTCTCACAATGTTTGTCATCAACTGCTGTTGTTTACCTCGACTGACCTGGTCCATGTCTGGTTGTTAGTACACCAATGGTTTCTTACTTTTTCAGGACATTCCAAATTCCAAATTGTGTTGGCTATGCCCGAAACTTGAGCAATTGCTGTGGAAGATTGTCCCTCTTTTCTCAGCTTCAAAATGACTTGCTTTTCTCCCCTAGACAGCTGTCTGGTCTTCATGCTGGTTTATCCTTTTTAACAACAAAGGCAGTCTTCACTGGTGAAACCTAGGGCTCAAACCAAGAGTAGACATTCAGAGCTATTAATTCTTTAAATAATCAATTTATCATGGCACACCTGGGCAGCAATAAACACTTATCAGTCATACTGTATGCTTTTGAATACTTGGAAAAAACTAAATGTGCATGTTTAAGTTGTTTAACACATCTAGATTTAAATATGAGAAAATGAAAGCTTAAATTTTGATCTATCATCTCATGTTCATCTTTTGATCTCAAACCCACGTCTTCAATTTATAGTGAAAACAATAGAATTACTCTTACTCTTCCAATGCTTTCAGAGGGAACTCTGACTGAATTCAGCAACATAGTGTTCATTATGGGGTTTTCCTGTATTTTATGGGCCCATCTGCCCCTTTGCCCATTGCTGAATCATTTAGCTCAGTGACTAAGTCTCTGAACATTATGCAATGGTATTGGTCAACGTTAGCCTGCATAACAAAAGGCCTAGTGCTCATTATCTCAAGATCTCCAGATTTCTATGTTTTTCACAGATCAGGGGCCAGATCGTGCCAAAATGGGACCACTACAAGAGAGAAAAAAGGCATAAAGTAGGAAAAAAAAAAACATTTCCATACTTTTTTTTTTACTTAACAATATTATAATTCAAATCTATATATTTAAAAAAAATCCATCATATTTTAGAATGTTCATAAAGACATCTCAATAAGCACAATATGGCACAACTAAGAAAATTAGGTAATTTGGTAGGCTGATAGTTGATTTAAATGGTTTTATCAGAAACTGTATGAGAACAGATGCTCACAGGACCATGCGAGGCATGTGAAAGGGATGGACAATAATTCCAAGATGGTGCTGCCATGGAAACGAGGGAGCAATCATGCATGCATGTGTGTGTGTGTGTGTGTGTGTGTGTGTGTGCACGCCATGGCTCAGATGAGTCAGTGTCAGATGCCATATCAGACTGACCTATATATCTAGAGAGATAGATAGATCGATCGATCAATAGATAGATAGAAAGATAGATAGATAGATAGCTTAATCAAAACACAAACTGAAAAATCATCAAGCATCTCTTTCCATTTATCTTCTTCTCCTCTACAGGGACTGCACTGCTCTCTATCTGGCCTGGTGGCCTACTTCTGCTGTCATTCCTCCCTCCTCTTTTACTCTTCACCATAGGTCAGGCACTCTCTTTCTCTCTCATGCTTCCTACCTCCCCTTTCTGTCTCTTTCTGCTTGTCCTTATGCCTATTTCTTTTATTTTGTTAAGTTCCTCTCTTTTTCTAAATGTTCCTCTCTTCTAATTCACTCCTCTCTTTCAATGCAATCTCTCCCAGTTTCCAGTCAGCATCACCATCTATCCTTCTCTAAGATCCCTGTTCTTCTCTCTATACATCCCTTTTATTTCAAATACATGCTCTCCATCCTCTCCATTGCCATGGTTACCAATCTATTTATTTTATCCATGTCTATCCAAACAAACAATGCTTTTCTCCATTAAGTCTATATTAAATGTTCATAATTCTTGGATCATCTTTCACTGCATTTTACACACACTCTTCTCTCCGTGACCTCCAGCTTCCTGGGGGTCATGGAGAAGTCAACATGAAGTCAACATGAAGTGTATGATATTGCCAATCCAGAGTAATTATTCACTGTTTATATTGCTGCCTCATTCTGTCTCACTTGGTATATTGAAGACTAGGAAGAGATAGAATACTAATAAAGCATGTATAATTCTTATCTCTCAATAGCAATATAGGAAGTACTGAGTTTAATTAAAATGATAGAGAGAGGAAAAATAGAAAGATCAAGATATAAAAGTGCTGACTAAGAAATAGTCCAAATTTGGCCAGTAACGACATACCACAATTTGAATGGAGGACAAATTACAACACTCTGAATACTGCTCCATATCATCTACATTGCACTTGCACAGCAATGTTGCAGTAAAATTTTTATTGTGATAGTTATTGTCAATCTATATTTAACATGATTTCTACTTAATTACAGTGGATATAAAAGGTCTAGCAAAATTTTGTGATTCTTCTTTGCAACAGCATTCAAACTCTGTCAAATTGTCTGGGCATCTCCTGTCCACAGCCCACTTCAGGTCACCCCACAGATATTTCATTGGATTTATGTTTGGACTCTGGTTGAACCTTTCCATAACCTTGAACTTGTTTTGGATAACCCATTCCTTTGTTGATTTGACTGCTCGCTTTTGGTCATTGCCCTCCTTAAAGGTGAAATTCCTCTCCATCTTAAGATTTTTAGCAGAAGCCTTAACTTTTTGCGCCAAATTTTACTGGTAAAAGTTCCAATTAGAGCTATTCTTTATTCCCTCCACCTTGATTAAAGCCCCAGTTCCAGTTGTCAAAAAACAGCCCAAAGTATGGTGCAATTACCTCCATGCTTCACTGTGGGAATGGTGTTATTTTGGTTTGTTTTCGTTTGGTTATGTGCTGTGTTTTTTTGGGCAAACATATTTTTTGTTATTGTCACATATGAAGACATGAATAATTTGCAAGATTGTTGTCACATGTAGAGAGAAACCAGTACCAAATTATTTTAATGCTGCCGTAGGGCTCTTGGCAGCCTCTCTGACCAGTTTTCTCCTGATCTTCTCATCAAATTTAGAGGGACGTCCTGTTCTTAGTAGTGTAATTGTTGTGCCATATTTTCTCCACTTGTTGATTATTATCTTTACAGTGTTCCATGGTATATCTAATGTCTTGTAATATATTTGTAACCATCTTCTGATTGATATTGTTTCAACAATGAGGCTCCATATCTGTTTTGTAATGTCTTTGCAGCCCATACCTTTTCCAGTTGGTTTTTACCAAGAAGATATGTCAGGAAAATCCTATAGGAATAGCTATATTTTACTTGGGGGTAATCAGTCACTTTAATTGATGCCAGGTGTATACTACTTAGTATTTAACATGAGTTTGAATGTAATTGGTTGATTCTGAACACTGTCACATTCCCATTATAAAGGGGAGTGCACACTTATGCAAACTAGATATTGGAAGTTTTTTGGGGTCCCCCCCCCCAAAAAAAAAAATTCTGGTTGTTTGTCACTTGATTTTTAGATGTTGTAATTTCACAATAAAGGTGAAAAGGGTTCTGACATGAGTCAACTTAGTTGAATTTTTTACATTACAAAAACCTGCCATTTTAACAGTGGTGTGTATACATTTTATGCAATTATGAGTCATTAGTCATCCACTAAATTCCTGATGTTTTTGACTCAAATTTGGCTTACACTTCAAGCACCTTTATCATTAGCTTTTTTTGCTCATTTATCATTTAGCTCAGTGACTAAGTCTTTGAACATAATGCATGACATAGGTCAACATAAGCCAGCATAATAAAAGCCAAATATGTATCTTATCAGATATCTAGATTTATATTTTTCTTCCACAGATCATATGAAGGCCTGGCTATATTCAGTAATACTGACTTTTAATGCTTCCTGCATTTTCTGGGCCATTCTGCACCTTTGAACAAAGCCATCCCATCATAATTTATCAATTTGTATAGCGCTTTTTACAATGGTACATTGTCTCAAAGCAGCTTTTACAGAAATATCATTTTTACATTTTTACATTTACAAGCGACTTACTAATGAGAGAACAGTCACACACCAATGGTAGCAGAGCTGCCATGCAAGGTGCTAGCTTGCCATTGGGGGCAACTTAGGGTTCAGTGTCTTGCCCAAGGACACTTCGGCATGGGATCACCCGGGCCGGGATTCGAACCGCCAACCCCACGGTTAGTGGACAACCTGCTCTACCGACTGAGCCACAGCCGCCCATCATGAGATGCTATTATCACTGAATCATTTAGCTCAGTGACTAAGTCTTTGAACATAATGCATGACATAGGTCAACATAAGACAGCATAATAAAAGCCAAATATGTATCTTATCAGATATCTAGATTTATATTTTTCTTCCACAGAACAGAGACTAGATTGCATCAAACCTTTCCTTAGACTACTGTAAAACTTTATATATAAACAATTACAAATTATATTCAATTAAATTTTCTCTGTTTTCACAATGTTATACTTGAAGACCTATGTTGAATTAAACTGAATTTAGTAAAATAATGCATTAATAAAGCACTGGAGGGATGGAAATTATGAACAGTGCCATCCTGAGATGCTCGAGCCACTCTCTGCTGCAACAGTAGTTCATTTATACTGTTGAAATTAAGGAACATTCATAAGTGGCTTATTAACCTGCAGCAAGACCCCATATACCACAAACAGAGACATGTCATCATCTCATTGAGGGGGTACAAACTGTAGCTCAGTGGAAATGAGAGGACTTTTCCCAGGGGTTTATAAGCGAGAGACTGTCACCATGGACTCATCATGTACTTATGGCACTGAAGTGGCCAGCAAGACCTTGGTTTCTCTTACTGTTCTCATTTCCTGTCCAAATACATCTGTGGTCCCGAATGGACAGAAAGATTAGGTCACAAGGTTACCTTTGACTGTGGGTTTGGTCTTACAGAGTGAAGTGCAGGTTGTGCACTCCTGAATGCAATGCCTTGTTTTCAGGTCTTGTATGCTCTCAGGTTCCATGAGGGGTGTACGTGCTATCATGAGGATCCTGGTGCCCTGCACGGATCCTAGAGTATTGACCGTTGTACAGGAACTGCTAGACAGCTGAAAGATCCCATTTACTGTATGTGATACATGTATGTGGCATCCATTAAATATGCGACAATATGTTTGGGCCCAGTCCCTTAGTTCTAGTGAAAGAAAATTGCAATGCTACAGCATACAAAGACATCCTGTACATTTGTGGGCTGCCAAGTTTGTGTCAACAGTTTGCCACAATGTTGTTCTGTCACTGCACAGGTTCAGGGTATGATCTGGACCACATCCATGTGTGTTTCTCCAAGGTTCTCTGATTTCCTTCCACCTCACAAAACTATGCCTGAAGATTGATTGGCGACATTAAATTGCCACTAGATCTGAATAAGTGTGTGAATGCTTGTATGCACAGTGACACCACGACTGACATCCCATCCAGGGTGTATTCCTGCCTCATGCCTACTGTTCCTTGGATCCACCATAACCCTGACAAGGATAAAGCACTTACTTAAGACTAATGTTAAACAATTAAGCAGCATGATACCGGACATGACTTTGCTGTACCATTCAAACCAGCATTATTTTTGCTCTACATTTTAAACAAGGTTACTTTAAGCTGACAAATTGAATTACCTTCACTGTTTTCTTTTAACTGTAGTGATCAATTGGATTTTAAAGGTTTCGAGGCAGAGCACCCACCGCAAAGATCATCATCTCTGGACCTCTTCCCACCTACAGACGCGGAGCTGAAAAGTTCAGTAGACTTTTAGCTTTGAATGATTGGTTAGTTTCTATGTGTAATGAGCAGAATCTTCTGTTTGCTAATAACTGGAATCTGTTCTGGGAGCGTCCTAGGTTGTTTCGTCCTGATGGCGTCCACCCCAGCAACCTCGGAGCGGAACTGCTGTCGGACAACATTGCCAGGGCGCTACACTCCAAGTGACTGCCTAACGTAAGCAAATGTTCTACAGTAACAACTTTCACCATGAGCATTATTCAATAAATAGTCCAACATCTGTAGTACATACTATAGAGACTGTGTTTGTTCCATGAGCTATACAAAAACACAGAAAATCTCGGAAAGTCTGTCTTTGTAACCTAATTAACATAAAATTAAACCACACTGATTACACATCCAGCACCTTTAATCTGAAGTTAGTATTACTAAATATTAGATCTCTTGCATCTAAGGCTCTTATTGTTAATGAAGCCATTACTGATCAAGAATGTAACTTAATGTGTTTAACAGAAACTTGAATTAAACCAAACGAGTATATAGCATTAAATGAAGGGAGTCCTCCTGGATACAGTTATGTACACCAGCCTCATTTAACTAGTAGAAGAGGAGGTGTCGCACTCATTCATAGCCAAAATCTAGGCGTCACACATAAACCTAGCCATAAATTTAATTCCTTTGAAATTCTTTATACAAAAATAACTTATGTAGCCACAAAAAAATAAGCCAATTAGTCTAATTATTATCTACAGACCCCCAGAGCCATATACTGAATTACTTAGTGAATTTGCAGACTTTATCTCAAACCTGGTTATTTCTGTAGATAAGGCCTTTATCGTCTGTGATTTTAATATTCATTTTGATAACCCGGAAGACCCTCTGAGAAATGCGGATGTATCCATTTTAGATTCAGTAGGGGTTAAGCAGAACGTAATCGGACTGACCCATAATGGTGGTCACACTCTTGACCTCATACTCACATATAGATTAAATATAGAAAATCCGTTGTTTCAGACCATTATCTTATCTTGTCTATAATTCATATTGATTACAATATTTCAACCTCACCTCGCTACCGTGTAAAACGTACCTTCACACCAGCTACTGCAGCGAGCTTCATAAATAGTCTCTCAGAAACGTCAATTAGATTTGGATTACCCTCCGATCCGCTAGAACTCGATAATGCGACTGTAAGCTTAGAGTCAACTCTCTGCTACACATTAGATAGAGTGGCTCCACTCAAAAGAAAATTAATTAGAGAGAAAAAACTAGCACCGTGGTATAATGATCAAATGCGTACCTTAAAACAAACCAGTAGACAATTAGAACGTAAATGGCACCAAACCAAATTGGTAATATTCCAAACAGCATGGAAGGAGAGTCTACTGAAGTATAGAAAATCTCTTAGTGATGCTAGAAAAGTCTATCTCTCCACCTTATTAGGAAATAATAAAAAACAATTCCAGATTCCATTTAAAACAGAACCAATTGCATTTCTATTCAACACAGTAGCAAAATTAACTAGGAATAAAACCACTACAGAGAGAAATACACAATCCTTACATTGTAGTGAAGATTTCATAAAATATTTAATTGATAAGGTTGAAAATATCAGATGTGAAATTCAGGCTAATAAATTAAAACCAGACAGTATTATAACTAGCCCTATAGATAATAATATAGCAATATCAAATCAATGTTTAGAATATTTTACTCCCCTTAGAGAGACCAATATCAAATCTCCCCTTCATCTCCAAGATCTTAGAAAAGGTTGTGGCACAGCCGCTATGCTCGTACTTGCATAGGAACAACATTCATGAAATGTATCAGTCAGGATTTAGACCTCTGGCCTCTGATCAGGGTTGTGTCTCGTTGCTTGTGTTACTCGACCTTAGTGAATGCAGCTTTTGACACAATAGATCATAGTATTCTCCTTGATAGATTAGAAATTGTTATTGGCATTAAGGGAACAGTCCTCTCCTGGCTCAGGTCTTAGTATAAACATAAAGAAACTCCAGTTAGTCCAGAATGCAGCTGCTAGGGTTCTAACTAGAACCAAAAAATATGACCACATCATCTCGATCTTATCCACACTGCATTGGCTCCCAGTGAAATCTCGCATTGATTTTAAAATAGTATTATTAACCTATAAAGCACTAGATGGTCTTGTGCCACAGTATTTAAGCGAGCTTTTGGTCTTCTATGATCCGCCACGCCCACTTAGATCCACAGATGCAGGTTATTTGACAGTACCTCGAATAGTGAAGGCTACAGCAGGGGGAAGAGAATTCACTCATAGAGCTCCATAGTTATGGAACTGTCTTCCATTTAGTGTTCGGGACTCAGACACAGTCTCAGTGTTTAAGTCTAGACTTAAAACGTATTTATTCACTCTAGCCTACCCTGACTAGACTTTCCATTATGCTAATTCCCAGTCTTAACGATCTTTTCTCTCCCTCTCTCCTTCTGTCGAGCTACACATGAGTTTATGGAGATGTTGGAGATCCTGGTACTTTATGATTTCCGGACCTGCATGATCGGTCTCGGAGGTCCAACTTCTGGATGGAGCTCTCATCTACTCCAAATCCAGGATGCTGGGACTACGGCTTCTTCTAAGCCAAACAGATTACATATAGATCAATAATTATCTTTTTCACACTATCTGTTGTGACCCAGATGAGGATGGGTTCCCTTCTGAGTCTGGTACCTCTCAAGGTTTCTTCCTCTTAACACCTTAGGGACTTTTTCCTTGCCATTGTCCCAACTCAGTGGCTTGCTCAGTTGGGATAATTTCTCACCTTTACTATGTGTATACTATGTTTATATTCTTGTAAAGCTGCTTTGAGACAATGTCTGTTGTAAAAGGCGCTATACAAATAAAATTGAATTGAATTGAATTGTTTTTATAATGATAGATGCACGGCAATAATATCTGAACTTGTGGAGGAAACTGTCAAATAATTTCAGTACACATAACGGATCATTTTTTTGAACTGCAAAGAAGCATTAAAACTGTTAAAACACTAAAACTGTTTTTTGACTTCTAATGATTTTGCATCCTGTATAACCATTGCCTTTACCACCTTTTGAAGGAGTGATGTCATCAGGTAAGTATTGTAAACTTTTCGGATAAGACCTATGGAAAAGATTAAGGAGATGTTTACATCTTGAAATGACCCCTGAACTTGATGAACATTTGTTTTATTGAAGAATTTTCAATAAAAATGCTTATGGGCAAATTGAACTTTTGTTGAACGAAAATTTCCCAAAATTGAAACAATCAGAGAACCTAACACGTGGTAAGTCTATTAGCTGTGTTTAGACTCCTCAGTCCCTCCTTTATAATAATAAATTAATAATATGGAAGGCAGTCATGAGCCCATAACATATTGCACGAAGCATTATTTAGATAGTGACACTAGACAATCATGGGCATCATGTATGAAGAAGAAGAAAGAGCTATCTACCCTCTTTTGCATATGTGAGCTCACAAATGCCTGCAATTGGCTAGCATCTGTGGGATTGATAGGAGAACATTTTCCTAAGAATGCTTTCCTTTGAGTATGTACAATACTCTGTGATGCAGCATAAGCAAAATGTCGAAAAGATGTGGTTGCCTGGCTTCATGTTTATTGTAAGAAGCAAGTGTTAGTCACCTTTTTCAGTTGGTATCTGTCATATGATTGGGGAGAGCTGGCTGGTGGCAGGTGGTAAAATTGGGAAGAAAAATAAAGAAAAACAAACTATGCAAACTTTGCAGTGAACTCTAAGACCGTTTTTTTTTCCACATTACTCTCTGATGAGTGACTAAGTAAAAAATACTATGACACTAACCTATACACCAAGCAACCTTTAATTGAAGGCTTGTGTGTTTACCTGAGCCGAAATGGAAGCTAATACATTTAAAAATTTAATTTAATAAGACACTTTAGTCTTTAAAAAATAAATAAATAAATAAATAAATAAAATCTGTAACAGTGCATACATTTTTAGTAGTTACATTGTAGTTGCTTGTATACTGCATGTGTAACTACACAAATATTAGAGACTATACACTGATCAGCCATAACAGTAAAACCACCAGCCTAATATTCTGTAGGTTCCCCTTGTGCCAGCAAAACAACTCTGTTGAGTTTTGGACTCCACAAGACCTCTGAAGGTACTCGATCATCCTACAGCTGTTTGATTGGATTGAGGTCTGGGGAAATTGGAAGCAAAGTCAACACCTTGAACTGTTTGTCATATTCCAAAAACCATTCCTGAACATTTTTGCAGTGTGACAGGGCGCCTTATCCTGCTGAAAGAGGGCACTACTGTTACTGAATACTGTTGCCATGAAGGAGTGTACTTGGTCTGCAACAATGTTTAAGTAGGTGGTATGTGTCAAAGTAACAGCCACATGAATGCAAAAACACATGGTTTCCTAGCCGATTATTGCCCACTTGCCTTCCTCCTATCGTGCATCTCTTCCCCAGGTAAACGATGTACACACACCCGGCCATCCACACAATGTAAAAGGAAATGTGATTCATAAGACCAGGACACCTTCTTCCATTGGTCCAGATCCGATTCTCACAAAATAATTGTAGGTGCTATCAGGGGTGGACATGGGTCAGCAAGAATACTCTGACCAGTATGTGGCTATACAACCCCATATGTAAATTTCATCAATTTTTTATACAGTAGCTCTTTTGTAGGATCAGGGCTAGACGTGCTAGCCGTCAATCCCCATGCACATCAATGAGCCTTGGGTGCCCATATTCCTATTGCCAGTTCATTGGCTGTCCTTCACTGGAACACTTTTGTATGTACTAATCTCTGCATACTGGGGACACCCCACAAGACCTATCATTTTGGATATAATCATAATGTGAACTGCTGCACAATGTAGAACCTATAAGAAGTACATAAACTACCACTGTCAGAAAAAATAATATTGTATAGGTCCAGTTTTTATTGAACAAGGTACAATTTATGTAAATGGTCCTAATGGAGCTAATTTAATTTACAAGAGCAAAGAAGGTTCATTCAAATGGTCAGGGTCGTTCATCATTATAACATTCCTGAGATTAGTTAGTGACTCATTAATGGGATGAATATAGTAGGCCCTTATCCTCAATTATAGCTTCAGCTACTGACATACTGACACACTTTCAAAATTACTCTTTACCCAAAGCTCAACTTCATCAAGTCCTGAGAATGACTGTTGTTCATTCACTGTAACTGTTTTTTATTCTCTTTGTCACAGTGACCCACAAAAGGGACATAAGCAGGTCGGTACATGGCACAGTTGGTCACCCAATATTTCTGTCAATTTTCTACCTTATTTACCAAGGCTCCATGCTGTGAACTTTTGTCCATACTTTATACTTCTCCTGGTTTTTTTTCTAGATATGGAAAGATGGAATAGAGTGCAATTTTGACATAGAATGAGTAAGAGTTGTTTTCTTCAGGGGAAAAAAAGGCAATTGTGACACATAACATCTAAAATGTGGGACATCTTAGAAAGAAAGAAAGAAAGAAAGAAAGAAAGAAAGAAAGAAAGAAAGAAAGAAAGAAAGCATTTTTCATTTTAGCATAAAACCTTGTTAATATGATAGTCCAAATACAGTATATATGGATGCATTATTATTATTATTGTGATATATTCATTACCCAACAAAAACAAATGTTTTCAACTGCACATAATATTTTGTTATTTCCATAGACTTTTATCTGCTGTAGACCCACGAGATTTCTCTCGTGACTAGACGCTTGACTAGAACACTGTCTGGAGTGATGGAGTTGGCCTTTCTGGCTTATCACTGAGTGTTTGTTGTGCTTTAGTGATTCTCAATCCCAGTTGTGGGACTATATTGCACGGTTCACACAGAACTTCTCATGGCGGAGACTGTTCCTTAGCAATGTGAAAAAGGGCAACATGACAATGTACAAAAGTCTATACCACCAACAGAGGGAGCCTTCACCTTCTCATTGCCAGTGTGAACAGGATTCAACGTTAGACATTAGGACATTAGATTCCTGCTGTGTTGTAACACTTCCTTGAAAATGTGAGAACAGAAAAGACTTGAAGCAAGCCTTGCGTCAGAATGAAGTACAGCTTCTTGGAACGAGCTTTAAAGGAAATTCCAACAATTTCTAAAAACAATCTTTTAAAAGCACAAAAATGGCCTCCCCATGGTTCCTATTGTCTAGAAACTATTGTCCAATGTTGGGTTCACAAAGTTTGACCAATGTTTTTTAGGGAAGAAGAAATTACATTTTATCAGTTAGTGTCATATATAGTTTTATGGCTGTACTACAAACCAGTTTATATTTAAATTCAAATTTATGGCTAATAGTTAGTTTTAGGAAAAATTGTAATTGCTAGTAAACATTGCCCAGATATAACAATGACTAGCATTTGTCCTTGCTAGCTACCTAACAATTATTTACATTGTATCAAATAACACACACTACACCAAGTACAATACAACTAGTTCATCTTACTGTTGCCATGTCTACTGTTATCTTGTCTTGGTTGTAGTTGTGACGCCTCGCTGGCAGATGGCACTGCGGCGTGGTTTCTAAGTGGATACGTGACCTTTGTTTTGGTTCGTTCTCTTCCTGTTTGAGTACTGGTTTATTTTTGAGGATGTCTTTAATTTGCCTCTGGTGTCCATGGTGTAGTTTAATTATTTTGTTTATTTAAATCCCTTGTGTGGCTGCAGCTGCATCGGAGCTCTTGCGTGAGACCTACGGGGAGGTCTCAGCTGTGGAGCTCCAGCTTGAAGTTAACACGGCAACCTCTGGGCCCCTGTTTGAAGTCAACATGGTAGCCTCAGCGCTCCAGCATGAGACCTACAAGGAGCTCAGCTCTCAGCTGTGGAGCTCCCGCCTGAGGTCAACATGGTGACCTCAGAGCTGCAGCGTGAGGCCTATGGGGAGGTCTCAGCTGTGGAGCACCTGCACGCCGAGGAAGCTGAGGAAGCCATCCCGCTGCCCTGCCCAGCATAGGAGGCCTTCCCGCTGTTCTGCCCAGCAGAGGAGGCTGTCCTGCTGCACTGTCCAGCCTGGGAGGCTGTCCCGCTGTCCAGCACAACAGAGGAGGCGGTCCTGATGCCCTGTCCAGCCTGGAAAGCTGTCCCACTGTCCAGCCCAGCCGAGGAGGCTGACCTGCCCAGCTGAGGAAGCTGTCCCACTGTCCAACACAGCCGAGGAGGCTGTCATGCTGCCCTGTCAAGCCAGGAAAGCTATCCAGCTGCCCTGCCCAGCCGAGGTGGCTGTCCCGCTGCCCTGTCCAGCCGAGGATGCAGTCCCGCTGTCCAACCCAGCCGAGGAGGCAGTCCCTCCTTAAAGTGCTGCTGGGGACGCCACTCAGCCTTCCAGTGCCGCTGTAGACGCCGCCCAGCCTTTCAGTGCCGTTGGGGTTGGTGCTCCGTCTGTCTGCTGCCCGGCAAAGGCGCCTTGTGTTCAGACACAGCAAGAGAGATCTCACACAGGGGCCCGTTTGAGGGGGTTCTGTTTAGCCTCGCCGCCATTTTGTTTTTTTTTATTAATAAAGACTTTGATATGCGCCTGCATCCGCTTCCAGTCCTGTATCGTAACAGTAGTTAGATCATCTTATTGTTTTGGTTATAGTTAGATAATCTTACCAGTTTGGTTGTAGTTATAGCTAGTTCATCTTACTGTCTTATAGTTTTGGTTGTAGTTATCTTGTCTTATTGTTTGGTTGTAGCTAGTTCATTCTATTGTTTTGGTTGTAGTTAGTTCAGCTTACTGTTTTGGTTGTAGTTATCTTGTCTTATTGTTTTGGTTGTAGCTAGTTCATCTTATTGTTTTGGTTGTAGCTAGTTCAGCTTACTGATTTGGTTGTAGTTATCTTGTCTTATTGTTTGGTTGTAGCTAGTTCATCTTATTGTTTTGGTTGTAGCTAGTTCATCTTACTGTTTTGGTTGTAGCTAGTTCATCTTACTGTTTTGGTTGTGGTTATCTTGTCTTATTTTTTTGGTTGTAGTTAGTGTCATGTCACAGCAAACCAGTGACTACATTTCCCATCCTGCACTGCACCTACGAACATGACCGCCATGGACTGCAATTCTCAGAACACTCACTTTCATTCTAATCATGCATCCAATCTCACACACAAGCTCACCAAACATAAACAAGACTGTTTGAACTCTAGCCCTTGCGAAGTATTGAGTGTATTCATTGTGCCAAGCCTGTGTTCGTGTTCCATTTCATGGTTTTTGATCTTGCTTCTAGTTTCTTGTTTTGTTTTGCCTTGCCTAGTTTATGCCCGTTTGCCAATCGCCTGACCTTTTGCCTGTTTTTGACCATGCTTTTGATTCACGATTTGGATTTGTCTGCCTGCCTCTCTTTAATAAAGCTTTTATCTGCCTTTGCAGCCGTCCTCAACCTCCTTACGTGACAGTTAGATGATCTTACTGGTTTGGTTGTTTTTATCTTGTCTTATTGTTTTGGTTGTAGCTGGTTGATCTTATTGTTAACATGTCTACTGTTATCTTGTCTTATTGTTTTGGTTGTAGCTAGTTCATCTTACTGTTTTGGTTGTAGTTATCTTGTCTTATTGTTTTGCTTTTAGTTAATTCATCTTACTGTTTCAGTTGAAGTTATCTTGTCTTATTGTCTTTGTTGTTACTAGCTGCAACATCCCACATAGCTCTTAAGTTCATAACTGTAGTGGGAAACAATGAATCAAAGAACCTCTTCACTAATACAACATTCAAATTAGTAAAATAGAATCAGATTAGTTTTATGACCTTTTTCCAAAATGTATTTTGATCCATTTATACAATGGAGATATTAGCCTAGCATGGGGGGGGGATTCTTACTCATTACATTAACCGTAGGTCTTACTTTTGGCCCTGCAGAAGCCTATTGGAGGTCTAACTCTTCTGTTAATTACATTTTATCATAACGAGGCCTGCTTATATTGTATATTTATAAATTCATAATATATAAACAGTCACCATCATATTTGCCTAGATTTTAATACCTTTTTGGTATAAACTTCTTTAGTATCACAGACCTGTAAGATTGTAAGGGTATGCACTTGTCAAAGGGGAAGTGAGATGGAAAGCAGAGACACTTCTGCATATAAGACATGACTAAATTCGTAACTTAAAGTTAAAAACCACAAAACCATAGCCACACTGACAGAAACGTTATCACACAGTAATAGAAAGTTTTTGCTCACTTAAAATGGAAAGTTAGCTGTCTGTATTACCCATATCCATTTACACAATGTTTCCATTTTGATCCTGTGGAGTGTTTTAAAACTGTTCTTTAGTTCTAAGCTGTGAGAAAAGCAGTGTCAGCCGTGCATAATGGTAAGTCAACATTTTGATCTAAACGTGTTATAGAAGGAAAGAAAAATGATTACAAGAATGAGGGACTCACAATTTTTGGTTTTTGTTTTAGCTACTTTTTTTAAAAAAGAAATTGAATACAAAAAAGGTATTTTCATGGGCAAAGCCTGTGTTCATTCAGGAAATAATTTTATTAGGATACAAAATAGTGTGAAATGAAATAGCTTTAACAATGTTATCAGACAGTTTCAAATTCATATTCATAACTAATAAACTCAACTTACTCTGTCATGCAGTTGTCTATTTTGCACTTATTTAAGATCAGACAGGTCTGATCTTCTACATGATATAGTGCTGTCTAATAAGACTGATCAATTTATTTTATAATGTGTGACAATGCGTGAGATGAGCGTGCAATGCTTCTGCCATACGCCATCAAATCACTAGTGACTGTGGTAAAAGTACCAGTCTGAGGGAACATGTTTATAATGAGTGTTTATTTCTAATTCATCCACCTGGAATGAGTGCAGCAGTTTAAGTCTAAAGTGTTTGAGCAGGCAATGAAACAGATAAAGGACTACATGCACGGTGTAATGCGGCTCATCATATTGGCACACATTTATTGTCAACACAGGGGTAAATGAAGTTGTAGTAGATTCCAGTTTATTACATGGGAATTGTAATGAGCTACAATAAGTTCAGTACATATTCCTTTTAACTTCAGTCCTACAGTATGCTACTGTACAGTCCTACTCGATTGCAGAAGTACTAATCATCAACTAATCGACTATGCAAACATTCTAATGCAGATGAAAGCACTAAACTGCGATTTAAATATAGATTAAACATGACAAGGGCAAGAATTATTAGATTTACATACAGTGTTGTGAAAAACAGTTCACATTTTTCATATGTGTTTGTGTATATCTCATACTAAATAGTTTTAGATGTTCAATCAAAATACAACATAAAACAAAGGCAACCTGATTAAACACAAAATACAGTTTTTATTTATTTATCTATTTTATTAAAGCAAAAAAAAGTTATCTAACACCTTTAACCTATGTGAAAAAACTAATTGTTCCATTAAACTTAAAATCTGGTTATGCCACCTTTAGCAGCAATAACCACAACCAAACGCTTCCGATAACTGGAGATCAGTCTTTCACAACGCTGTGGTGGAAT
The DNA here is from genome assembly GCA_022414735.1 of Noturus placidus. Taxonomy (NCBI): domain Eukaryota; kingdom Metazoa; phylum Chordata; class Actinopteri; order Siluriformes; family Ictaluridae; genus Noturus; species Noturus placidus. The sequence continues at coordinate 29,416 of JAFFST010041542.1, read as the reverse complement.
TTTGGCCCAGTCTTCTTTTCAGAACTGCTTTAGTTTAGCAAACTAGTTTTCGAGCATTAACTGCCTGTTTAAGGCATCTAAATTGGTTCAGGACTTTGACAAGACCACACTAAACTTTAATTTAGCTTTTTTTGATCCAGAGCATAAACCAAGAGGTAGACTAAGTCCAATGCTTTGGATCATTTTGTCTTGCTGTATAATCCATTTGTGCTTGAATTTCAACTTACAGACTGAAAATCGTACATTCTATTTTAAGATTTTGTGGTAGAGAGCAGAATTCATGTGTCCCTCAATTATTGCAAGTTGCCTAGGCCCTGAAGCAGCAAAGCATCCCCACACCATCACACTTCCACTACCATGCTTGACCGTAGGTATGATGGTATTTATTTGGAATTCTGTGCTTGTTTCATGCCAAATGTAACAGGACCCCTGTCTTCCAAACAGTTCCACTTTCGACTTATCAAATCACAGTACATTCTCCCAAAAGATTTGAGGATCATTTAGGTTTGTTTTGTCAAAATTCAGATTAGCCTTAATGTTCTTCTGGGTGAGCAGTGGTCTTTACCTCTCCACTCTGCAATGGATGCCAATTTGCCCCAGTGCATTTCTGATTGTGGAGTCATGAAAAGTTTATTGATGCAACAGAGGCCTGTAGGTTTTTTAATGTTGTCCTTTTGTGACTTGCTGGATGAGTAATTGGTCTACTCTTGGAGGAATTTGGGAAGGTTGACCACTTCTGGGAAGGTTGACTACTATGCCAAGTTTTTCCATTTGGAGATAATTGCTCTCATTGTGGTCCTTTGGAGTTCCAGAACCTTTGAAATAGCTTGTAACCCTTCCAGACTGATGTATTTCAATCACTTTCTTCACTTTCTGGAATTTCTTTCAACTTTGGCATAGTGTGTTACTGGGCAAGACCTTCTAACCAACTTCATGCTGGTAAAAAAAAGTGTTGATTTGATTGAACATGGTTTGCAGTAATCAGGCCTGGTTGTGTCTAGTCCATTGTGAATGCACTTTCATAGATTTGGGCAATTAGTAACTATGGGGCAAATACATATTCACACAGGCCCAGTTGGTACTGCGTAAGGTTTTTGCTTCAATAAATTACATTATCATGCAAAAACGATATTTTCTCAGGTTGCCTTTGTTTTATCTTAGATTTTGTTTTCATTTCTGAAACAATTTAGTAAGAGAGATACACAAACAGAAAAAATCAAAGCAAATACTTTTTCACAGCACTGTAGACCCCAAATTAGCTGTGGCCTGAATACTGTGGAATAAAACATATGTTCTGCTGTTATAGGAAAATAATCAACCATGAAGTCACAGTACAACCCATATGTTTTATCCATCTTATACTACAATAATTTGGCAACAATAACAATGAGTAAATTTAAATGTATTATTGAAAGACCTTTTAACTATACATAAAAAACAACAACTTTGAAATGTTTAATGTTGTGGAATGTCTACTAAAAGTTAATTCCTTACCTATAGCTTACATTATAGTAGCTATAAATATCTATAAACAGTTGATGCTAGTAAATAAGAGTTTCCTTGAGTTAATGTATTCAGGTTAGGTCAATTAGTGTTCTACTCAAAGCATGTTCATCTGCCCTATGACATTGCACGAATTTTAAAAGATGTGGTGGCCCACAGTTTGTCATGTCCTGTGGCACTCAACAAATCTCTTGGCCCTGTGCAAGTATAGTCTCCATGGGCATGCTTCCCATTTTGAAAAAAAATTAGTCCTTGAGGACCACAGTTTAAATCTAAAATTTAAAGAGTGAAAATAGAACCATTATGGCCATGGGTGGAAAGTAATGGACAATATGCACTGTACTCTAGTCACAGTAGTTTTTTGAGTTTAATTAAATTATAATACATGTACTTTTACTGTTACAGAATAATAAATAATAATAAAGACAACATGTGTGAATTTTGAATAATTCAATTCCAAGGCCCAATTAAAATAATGAAGTTTCCTGATGAAACATCATTGCCTATGATACATGACTGCTTTTGTTTGTTCTATTTCTCTCCTCTGGTTGCTTTCTCTTAGGCGATGGTGTTTAACTGCAGTTTGGTTCCGAAAGGGTCTGATGCAGGACTTATTCTTTTCGAGCGTGTGGCCTACACACCTGTGTTCATTTTAGGCATCATCCTTAATGCCCCAGTCTTGTGGTGCTTCATGCGTATCCCCCAGTGGACAGACACTCATATCTACATGCTCAACCTTCTGCTCGCAGACCTCATACTGACCCTTTTCCTGCCCTTTCGCATATTCGAAACCTACTGCCCTATGAAGCCGATGCCTTTCTGTACGTTCCTGATATGTGTCCATTACATTAACATGTATGTTAGCGTATTTATCATCACAGCCATAAGCATCCATCGTTATGTGGCCATCAGGTTCCCTATGCAGAACAAAACCTCACGTGCCTCTGAGGTCAGGAGAAAGAGGATAACGAGTGGGATATGTGCTTTCATCTGGGTCATAGTCATAACACTTAGCACAACATTCAGGAAAGATATGTATCCAGACCAGCTAGCGACATGCTATGAGCTCAAAGAACCTCGTAAGATGAGCCTTAGCTTCTTATTGGTTCTGGAGGTTGTTGGGTATCTTCTGCCGATAGTCTCCATCACGACTTGTTCAGCTCAAGTACTCTGGACAGTGCTAAAGTCGTTAAAGGACATCCGTCAACACACAGAGGAGGAACTTATCGACAAAAGGAAACGGGTCGTGGCCATAATCACAGCAAACATGATTGTTTTCATTCTGTGCTTTACCCCAATCCATGTTGGTTATTTGCTGAGACGCATTTCTGTGAAAAAAAGTCAAATCTTTTATCATGTCTCAGAGTGGTTAGCAACAACAAATTGCTGCCTGGATTCTGTGGGATATTACTTTTTGTTAAAAAAAAGTTTACAGAGACAAGATGTAGCATGAGCCTCACATAATAATAATAATAATAATAATAATAATAATAATAATAATAATAATAATAGGTGTAATGTGTGTTGTGCAAATCAGGACTCTAGCAGGTGAATTTTGGGGTATATTTAGGGTATTTTACTAGTAATGCCCAAAAAGAGGGAATCACAGTAATCTAAGCATGAGATGATGAATGCATGAACCAGGTCTTCAGTTTTCCATTTCAATCTAAATAAGGGTTAAGGGTGGGTAAGGTTTCAGGAGATGATAAATATGATTTTTTTAAAACAGATAACATGGAAGGAAATAGCAATTCATGAGTAATCTTTTATCTGATATTTACTGGCAAGTATACTGTGCTAATGGTACAAATGTGAGGCCTAACAGATGCAAATCTAGTAGTCACATAGAGTACGTTTTGTGTGTTGCTTGTAAATGATTCATTTGTGATTATGTGAGTAATATATGATGACATTATGGAAAAATGAACATGAAAATAAGTGAATCATGTGTAAATAAAACCATATGTCTTTCAAATGAAAAGTGTACTACATATGAAACATGTCAATTTTACATCTGAATCTTTTGATTTTTCACCTGTGGATTCATGTACATTCATTTTGGCTACAAAACAAATATTGTTATATTGTTCATCTCTAAAGTGGAGATTAAAAGGGGGAAGAAAGTGAATGCTTTCATTTATTGAAACTGGGTTATCACGAATGTAGTACATCAGCCATTTAAACTTATTTTCATGCACAAGTTGAACCAGAGCAATTTAGAGGAAACTATGTTGTGTATCACCACATCTGTTCTAATCTACACGTATTTCTCTGCATGATGTAGAGCAGTTTAGAGGAAACTGTGTCATGTATCACCATATCCGTTCTAATCTACACGCATTTCTCTGGATGATGTGTTTCCCCATTTTGTGAGTTTTATTGGTTTGTGGCTTAGATGTCATTGCTCTTAGATGCTTTCATTTCACAATATTATCAGTTAATATGAGATCTAGCAGAGCACATATGCCAAGAACTGGTAAACCTGGCATCCTATGACAGTGCTACATTTAAAGTCAATGAGCTCTCCATTGTATTGCCAATGGTTGTCTATGGAGATGGCATGGCTATGTGCTTGATTTTATGTACCTGTTAGCAATGGGTGTGACTGAAACACTCAATTATTAAGAGGGGTGTCCACATACTTTTGGCCTTATAGTATTAGGGTCAAAAAAATCTTAGTCTTATTTAATGTTAAGAAACTTGAAGTTTTCTTTTCAGTTAACTTGAAATTCATTCAATTCTTTTTAAATGTTTGGAATCTAATAAAGACATAACCTAATTTATATAATACATTAAATAATCACATATCAAGAGAGGAATAGTATAACACTTAATAGAATCATTGGATCGTTTGTATAATAAATGAAAAAGTAGATAAAATAAATAAAAAAATATATTTAATGACGGTCTGCCCTCTTGTGGTCATTTGATTGATTACAACTTTGCAGGTTATTGTTATGGTTAGACAACTGGATCAAGGTTAACAAAAAGACAACAGTGTGTTATTTGGTTCATACTATTTTGAAAACATTTAGTTTACTTAACTGTGCCACTGCTTCCACTGCACAGTTAACTTACTATAATAAGGAACAATTACACTCATTTTACGGTCTCATAATGTACTTAATGTTGTTGTGGGCATCAAAAATGCAATAAGTACACAAAAGACAAACTCTTAAACACTCTACATACCTAATACCTAATACATAATTCACTATGGCACTTGTACTTAATGCACACTTAACAAACACACCAAATCCACATTGTTTATTTATGTTGAAATGTACTCTATACAGTCACTTACTCACTTTAATTGGAGCACCTGCACAAATGCTTCACAGTGGGGGAAATAAGTATTGAACGCGTCAACATTTCTTTCAGCAACATTTCCAATGAGGCTATTCACATGAAATAAATAAAGTTCATAAATAAAGTTATGTGTAGTAAAGTGGAATGACAATGGAAAAAAAGTATTGAACATGCTAAGAAAAAGCAATTCTCCAAGGCCAGGAAAGGCAAGGAACCAGCTAACATCCATTAGTAGTTAGAAAGTAATTATACCCCCTATTTGTGCAAATTAATATCAGCTGGGTTAGTAAATAGATGGTCTATAAAAAGGCTTTTCATTACCGAGGTGTCACTCAAGAAACATCTCATGATGGGTAAAAGCAAAGAGCTCTCCCAAGACCGTCGGAACCTTATTGTTGCAAAACATATTGATGGAATCGGATAGACGTATTTCAAAACTTCTGAATCTTCTAGTAAGCACCATTGGGGCCATTATCCACAAGTGGACGCAACATCTCTCCATCATCAACTGGCCACGCACATGAGCTCCTCGCAACATTTCTGACCAGGGAGTCAGAAGAGTAGCCCAAGAGCCAAGGACCACTCAGAAACAGTTCCAGAAACACTTGGAGGCACTAGGTACCATCATCACAGAGAAAACAATAGGCAATGCACTCCACTGCTCACGCTCACCACACAAAACTCCATTACTAATGAAAAGGCTTGTCGAAGATCATTTAAAGTTTGCTACAACTCATTTGGTCAGGCCTATGAAACACTGAGAGTGTGTAGTCTGTTCAAACAAGAGCAAAATTAAACTTTTTGGCCTTCATACTGCACACGGTGTTTGGAGAAGAAATTACACTGCATATCACTCTAAAAACACTATACCAACAATGAAGTTTGGAGGTGGAAGATAATGAGGTGTTGCTGTTTTTCATCACATGGTACTGGCAGTCTTATTCATATAATTGAAGGAAGAATGAATGGAGCCCTATACTGGGATTTTCTTGAGAAGAATCTGCTGCTTTCCACCAGGATGGTGACGATGAGCTGTGGGTGGACCTTCCAGCAGAACAACGATCCAAAGCATACAGCAAAGGAAACTCTCAATTGGTTTCAGAAAAACCATATCAAGGCATTAGAATAGCCCAGTCAATCACCTGACTTGAATCTAATTGAACAAGATTTAAAAACATGTGTTTAGAGGAATGGGCCAAAATCACACCTGAATACTTTTGCCCATTAATTTCTTCATACAGGAAGCATCTTGAAGCTGTCATTACAAACAAAGGCTTTTCCAATAAGTATTAAATAAATTTCAGTTAGTGTGTTCAAAACATTTTCCCTGTCAACCCACTTTATTACACATAACTTTATTTATGAACTTTAATGTTGTGAATTCTTTACATTTCCAGATGTTTTGTTTGAGTTGAGTGTCTGGTGAACATTTCATGTGAATAGCCTCATTGGAAATATGTTTCCTGAAAGAAAATTTGACACGTTCAATACTTATTTCCCCCACTGGTTTTGTTTATGCAATTATCCAATCAGCCAATCAAGTGGCAGCAGCACAATAGATAAAATCATGCAGATACAGGTCAAAAACTCCAGTTAATATTCACATCGAATATCAGAATGAGGAAAAGCTGATCTCAGTGACAGTGAATGTAGTGTGGTTGTTGGTGACAGATGGACAGGTTTCAGTATATCAAAGATTGTTGACCTGCTGGGGTTATCAACATAACAGTCTCTAAAGCAGTGGTCACCAACACTCTTCCTTCCAGCTTTAATTTCATCTATCTATCTATCTATCTATCTATCTATCTATCTATCTATCTATCTATCTATCTGTCTATCTATCTATCTATACACATATGTATGTATGTTTACATTTACATTTACATTTATTCATTTAGCAGACGCTTTTATCCAAAGCGACTTACAAGTGCGCACACCAATGATAGCAGAGCTTCCATGCAAGGTGCTAGCTTGCCATCGGGGGCAACCGGGTGATCCCAAGGACACTTCGGCATGGGATCACCCGGGCCGGGATTTGAACCACCAACCCTACGATAAGTGGATTAATGGACAACCCGCTCTACCGACTGAGCCACAACCGCCCCATGTATGTATGTATGTATGTATGTATGTATGTATGTATAGATAGATAGATAGATAGATAGATAGATAGATAGATAGATAGATAGATAGATAGATAGATAGAAAGAGATTCCTTTAGCTAAATTATTTTTAATATTATGAATATTACTGAAAATGTGCTAACGAAGGCCACATGTCTTAATGAGAATTAAAAATCCTCACAAACAAGATAAGAAAGGAATATATAAATCAGGATGAGATAACTTTAAGAGACATACAGGGGCAGATCAAAAGGCAAATACAAATTGATAAGCATATTTATAAGCAAAACAAACATCTTTGACATCTGGTAACTTTAGATATGCTCGGCAGGGGATTAAGATTAAGACAAATGTCCCCCATAAGGGAAGAGGTAAATTGCCTCTGGTGCTGCAAGTTAATTGGGAGCTGAAGATGGCCAATCTGCTTAACTCATATTTCTGCCATCATGAATGTGGATGTGGGGACGCTGTTTCAGCCATGTTGTTATTACCTACAACTAATTTTTCCGCTGGTCTTTATATTAATGAACTAGAGCTCAGTCAGATTTTTAGAAAATGTAATTCTCGTAAAAGTTCAAGCCCCGATAACATATGTGGTAATGTTTTAAAGCATTGTGCTGCCCAGTTAGTGCCAGTTTACTGATATTTTTAGGGCATCTTATAATACTGGTATTGTTCCTGTTATATGGAAAAAAAAATCTGCAATAGTTCCAGTAGCAAAAGTTATTAGACCTTCAGGATTAAATGATTTTCGACCCATAGCATTGCCATCACTAGTGATGAAGTATTTTGAGCGCTTGGTGAAAAAGTACATTGTATACCAAGCACAGCATCTTACAGATGCTCTCTAATTTGCATATCAAGCTTCTAGGGGGTAGAGGATACAATCTTGACTGTATTGCATCTGTTGCGTTCTCACTTAGAGAAACCAAAGACTCATTCTAAAGTTTTATTTGTAAATGGCGCACTTATATTTGTACATTTCTCATCTGCCTTTAATAGTATTTCGCCTAGTACATTAGCAGATTTCCAGGCAAAATATTTTTTACTTGAAAGCAGGCTGATTACGTGGCTGATTTTCTCAGTTCTAGAACCCAGCAGGTTAAGACAGGTGAGTCTACTTCTGATAAGTTAATTACTTCAATAGGATCACCTCAGGGATGTGTTTTATCACAGTTATTGTTTATTTTATATACTAATTATTGCTTCAGTACTTTTATAAAATATATATATATCCATCCATCCATCCATCTTCAACCGCTTACTCCTTTTCAGGGTCACGGGGAACCTGGAGCCTATCCATATATATATATATATATATATATATATATATATACATATACACCGTATATATGCAGGTGATACTGCTTTAGTGAGCCTTTTACATGATGGAGAGGAAGAGCATGGGCCTGTCATTGAGGTTTTTTATTTTAAACTGCTGTGAGAAATCAAATTTGGAGAAAACATCTCCAAAACAAATTAGATGTCTATTGATTTCAGAGAGCACAAAATATCACATCCTACATTAAATAATGGGGAGCCAATTCAGTCAGTTACAAATTATAAATATACTGCTTGACCACAAGATTAAATGGGGCATGTGGACATGTAAGAAGACACAACAGAGTATTTCATAAAGAAATTAATCTCCTTTAATGTCTCGAAGAGCTTTTGATGTTTTATGGTGCTTTAATTGAAAGTGTTATAACATTCTGTATTATTTTGTATTATTTGTCGGTAAGGTAATGCCACCGAGGTACAGGAGAAATCAGAAAGGAAAGTGGTAACAATGGAAAGTAAATTGTTAGGGATTACATTACTGAGTATAGAAGGTATAGAGCACGGGTGCACAATACGTGCACAAGACGACTGGTCGATCGCAAAGGAAATGCGGGTAGATCGCCATTCAAAAAAAGAAATATAGATGTTAGCGTCGATGTACAGGACAGCCAGTCTGAGATCTCGTCTTTTCTCTCACCACGCGTGTGCGATCAAACGCGCCAACACTAAAGACTAGCGAGCGAAATCACTGAGACATTTTTCAGTCTTTTAAAGACAAACCCCAGCTCCCAGTGTGCAAATTGATATCAATCACCACGGCCGGTGCGCCAGCAATGGTTGGCAGCGCAAATGGATTCATTGTCAAGTGCAGGGAAGCCAATCTGAGGATGAAACTAACCAGGATTCCCTCAGTAGCGGCGAGCGAAGAGGGAAGAGCCCAGCGCTAAATGTGGCGTACAGAAGTCCGCATCACCTGGCACGGGCCGGGGCATGAGTCCTTCTGATGGAGGCTCAGCCCGTGGATGGTTTGAGGCCGGTAACGGCCTCCACCCCGCCGGGACGCGGGCTACCCGGAGTCGGGTTGCTTGGGAATGCAGCCCAAAGCAGGTGGTAATGGCTATTTTGAAACTACAGACTGAACTACAGACATTCATCTGAAGTCCAGGGCTCATGGACTGACCAGGACTGATCATTATTTGGAGGCCTGCTGGAGGCTACTGTCCGGACTATGCAACCCTGGCTGATTCTATTCAGTGCAAGTCATCAGAATAAGGTACTGACCAAAGATGTACTGAATTGTAGTGTGCCATAAGGGCTCATGCAGTTATGCAAGGTACATGAACATATTTTGCGTGTGTGTATATATATATATATATATATATATATATGTATGTTTCGCATTTTTAGTGTAGGTAGATCTCTTTGACTGGTCATGTTAAAAGTAGCTGGCAAGTCAAAAAAGTGTGTGCACCCCTGGTATAGAGTAAAAAATAAAGCAAATAATATTGTGATTATCGAAGCATCCTTAGGCCTCTACATTTGTACTGTTGCCATCTGGCCAAAGGTGTTGTGTTCCCCAGTGTATGAAAAACATGTCCAAATTATCTTTTTTTTTTTTCCTCCTCAAGCAATTCATTTTTTTATTATTATTATTATTTTTTTTTTATAGTTGTTAACTGATGACCAGCTGGTCTGGTCATTCATTTATTCCATTCATTATTCCTTATTATTATATTATATTGTGTATGTTGTTTATATACAGTATGCCAATGGTGATTTCAGATGTTTGTGTGATTATGCTGCAAATCCATTTTCCCTATGGGGACAAATAAACTAACTAATGCACTTAATAATGAGTTATAATTTGGAAAATATGATGCTTTAATAAAACATTTGCATAATGTAAAAATAATATAGCTTAAAATGTGACTGATTTTTCTTCCTATGGTTAATGGGAAATTAAATAATGGGCTAATGATAGAGTTACGCTTCCAAGAGAATAGAGTGTGTTGAATGTAATAATGTAAAGTTATCACTGTGACTCAAAGTTCTGATTCTGATGTCATTTTCTCTTTCTTCAAACAAAGACTTAATCTGCAAAAAATATATATATATATATTTTTGAAAGTCCATCAGAATCATCATTTTGGTTGAGGTTGAATATTCAGTGCTAAATAATATCGAATCAGACCGCACATCTCACACCTCCAGGGTTGGGGATCCGATTCCCACTGTGCCCCTGTGTTTGAGGTGTTTGCATGTTCTCACCATACTGCGAGGGTTTCCTCAGGATTCTCCTGTTTCCTCCCCCAGTCAAAAGACATGCATGGTAGGTTGATTGGCATGTCCAAAGTGTCCGTAATGTATGAATGGGTGTGTGAGTGTGTATGTGATTGTGCTCTGTGATGGATTGGCACCCCAATGCTCTATGGGATAGGATCCAGGTTCCCCATGACCCTGTAGGATAAGTGGTATAGAAAAAACATGGATGGATGGATGTTATCCAGTTTATCATAATCTGTACATACGTTGTTTTTGATTTGATGTTTAATAAACGATTTAAGCTGAACAAATAATGATTTTATGTCCATATTGATCGTTGAAATAACATTATTTTAGGTCGCAAACCTGATGAAAAATCAATGTTACATTTCACCATTGATTAAATGATAGTTTGGTTGATGCATTAACATTGATTCAATGTTGATTCAGTGTTGGTCTGTTATCTGGGCAGTCAACCGCTGTTTGTGTTAATTACGTGTTGTGTGAGTAACACAGATCTAAATAGCTTATATGTGACGATCTTCCAAAACAGCACCTCTTTCTATTCTTTAACAATCACAGCCATGCTGCTATGGTGACGCAGCTCTCCATAGCAACAGAGATGCCCACTCTTGTCCTGTAGTGGCCTCCGTGCACCACTCAGTGTCATCCTGATTCACACAGATTCAGTCTTTACAGGTTCTACTATGCTAAATGGTCCAACCTTTTGGGACGCATTTACTTTCTGCATGGGCGTAACCACGCACTCTTTGGGGGGGGGGGGGGGGGGTCCCCCCCCCT